>NW_025556637.1:0-147084 GCF_020424385.1 Procambarus clarkii | reverse complement strand
ATGACGAGGAGATGAGTAGTATTTTTAATAAATATTTTTTATTTGTATTTACTAAAGAGGAACTTAACAATATGCCTTCAGCCGAACAAGTCTATGTGGGGTGGGGACGAAGACAGGTTGACTAGTTTAGCAGTTACCAGGGAGGATGTAATTAAACAAATAGTAAAACTAAAACCGAACAAATCCCCAGGGCCGGATGAAGTGTTAGCCAGGATGTTTAAAGAATGCAAAGAGGAGCTTTCCGAGCCACTGTCTACCATATTTAATAAATCAATAGAGTTAGGCAGAGTGCCAGAGTCTTGGAAGGTAGCTAATATTATCATAGCAATATGGAAGTATATTATCATAGCAATATGGAAGTTGTAGTGAAGGACCTGGTGACTCTAGTGGGAGCCCTGAGGACAGAGTTGGACTCTCTGCGGGAGGAGGTGCGTCAGCTTAAAAAACAACGAGAAGTAACGAAGGAGGAGACCAGCAGTAAAGGGACCTCGTCTTGGAGAGTTGCGAAAGACAGGGGCCTTAAGAAGACTTTGATAAAGCCGCCTTCAAACGCCATAGCAACTTCAAATTCATTTGACGTTTTGGAGGACGAGTGCTGTGGAGAGACTGTGGATCGCGCAAAAGGGAAAGCAACGAAGAGAAAGGAAGCGCAGGCCCCTCAGAAAGTAAAGGAAGTACCTAAGCAAACATTAGTTGTGGGAGATTCCCAGATAAGGTATTTGGATAGAACGTTTTGTGCTAGAGATAGGGGGAACAGGTTAAGGGTTTGCTATCCCGGAGCTGGCATTGGTGATATTATAAACAACATGAATGATATTATGGCTGGTAATGGGAACAATCCCATTATTTGCATTAGCGTGGGAGGAAATGATGTTGGTCGAGTCAGGAGTGAGGAACTGATTCAGAGGTATAAAACAGCCATAGAGTTAGTTAGGAGCAAGGGAGGAATCCCGATCATATGTGGCATTCTTCCAAGAAAGGGAGTGGGAAATGAATGGATATCGAGGGCACTTGGTGTCAATTGCCGGCTGGAAAGATATTGCAAATCAAATGCAATATCTTTCAAAGACAACTGGGAACACTTCTATGGAAGAAATGAAATGTATGCTCGTGATGGGGTGCATCTATCGAGAGCTGGGGTTGTTGCTGTTGCGAACTCGCTAGAAGAAGTGGTTAGAGGTGTTTGTTTGGGTTTAAACTGTTAGTAGATAGAGGTATGGGAATTGATTTGGAGGAAGGAGGTAATAAAAGTATGTGTTTGTGGGAGAAAGGAATTGGCAAAACGATCAGGGAAAGAGAAGGTCCGCAAAATAACAATTCACTTAGGGTATATTACACTAACAGTAGAAGTCTAAGAAATAAAATTAACGAATTAAATGCTCTTGTCTGCACAGAAAAAATAGATATTATTGCACTTACCGAAACGTGGATGAATGTAGAAAATAGAGAACTATTAGCTGAATACCAAATATATGGATTTAAACTATTTCACACAGATAGATATATTAGACGAGGAGGTGGAGTAGCCATATATGTTAGGGACAATTTGAAATGTAGTCTCAAAGAGGGAATCAAAACAGAGCCACACACAGAAACTATTTGGATTGAATTAAACGAAAAAGCTAATAATATTATAATAGGAGTAATATATAGGCCACCAAATTTAGACAGAATGGAAGCAAAGCATCTATGGGATGAAATATCTAGAGCATCTAGATCTAACAGTATTTATGTCATGGGTGACTTTAATTTTAGCGGAATAAACTGGTTGAACAAAACAGGGAATAGTGAAGCAGAAGATTTTCTAGAATTAATTGACGATTGCTTTCTTACGCAACACATTAAGGAACCAACACGGGAAAATAATATTTTAGATTTAGTGTTAACTAACAGGGAAACGCAAATTAATGACATCGAAATAGGGAGTGAGCTAGGGAGCAGTGATCACAAAGAAATCAGATTTAGCATAGAATGGAATAGACCAGTAGGAGAAAATTCTGTTAAAGTGCCAGATTTTCGAAAAGCTGATTTTAATAGCCTAAGAAATTTTTTGGGTCAAATGGATTGGAAAGGCTTGGGTATGGGGTGTGGGCCGGTCTTGGAGCGAGACATGAACCCAGCGATAGGTGACTTAAATGGGGATTTCGATGTGGATTCAATATATAACTTATTTAAGAATATTCTAAACAAAGCACAGGAACGTAGTATACCATACAAATTGAATAGATCGTATACTAATGACCCAAAGTGGATAACAAAGAATTTGAAGAACCTTATAGGTAAAAAGAGAGCTTGGTACAAAAGGATTAAAAATGGGGAGGTCACTTTAGAACAGGAATTCGTACAACTGGTTAGAAATGTTAAAAAAGAGATAAGGAAAGCAAAAAGAAACTATGAAGTTCGCATAGCAGGGCAAGCAAAGACAAATCCTAAAGGGTTTTTTCAGTTATATCGTACTAAGACTAGGGAAAGGATAGGTCCATTAAAAACTGAGACAGGTCAAATAACAGATAGTGATGAAGAGATGAGTAGTATTTTTAATAAATATTTTGTATCTGTATTTACTAAAGAGGAACTTAACAATATGCCTTCAGCCGAACAAGTCTATGTGGGTGGGGACGAGGACAGGTTGACGAGTTTAGCAGTTACCAGGGAGGATGTTCTTAAACAAATAGTAAAGCTCAAGCCAAGCAAGTCCCCGGGGCCGGATGAGGTGTTTGCTAGGGTGCTTAAAGAATGCAAAGAGTAGCTTTGTGACCCACTGTCAACCATATTTAATAAATCAATAGAGTCAGGCAGAGTGCCAGAGTTTTGGAAAGTTGCTAATGTGATACCAGTTTTTAAGAAAGGAGATAGATCACTTGCGTCTAACTATCGACCAATTAGCCTAACGTCTATTGTGGGAAAGTTACTCGAATCCATAATAGCAAATAAAATTCGTCTTCATCTTGAAAAACATAAATTAATAATTGAGTCGCAACATGGTTTTATAAATGGCCGTTCATGTTTAACAAATTTGTTATCTTTTTATTCTAGCATTGTTGAGGCAGTTGATAGTGGTAAGGATTGCGATGTTGTATACCTTGACTTTAGCAAAGCTTTTGATACAATGCCACATGAAAGACTGATTAAAAAATAGAGTCTCATGGTATTGGGGGTGCTATATTAAGCTGGATTAGGGCATGGCTATACCAAAGGAAACAGAGAGTTAGTATAAATGGAATCAAGTCAGAGTGGGAAAATGTTGTAAGTGGAGTGCCTCAAGGCTCTGTCCTGGGACCTCTGTTGTTTATAATATATATAAATGATTTAGATTCAGGTTTGAGTAGCAACATTTGCAAATTTGCCGATGATACGAAAATCGGTAGGGAAATTAATTCGGAGGAGGACTCACTATCACTTCAAGTTGATCTAGATAGGGTTTTGAAATGGTCAAAGGATTGGCAGATGCAGTTTAATGCTGATAAATGTAAAGTTCTGAGGTTAGGTAATGATGATAGAGTTACAAGATACGAGCTAGATGGTGTTGTGATTGCGAAGTCGGATTGCGAAAGGGATCTGGGAGTTATGATTAGTAAGAATTTAAAACAAAAGGATCAATGCATAAATGTTCGTAATAAGGCAAATCGGACACTTGGATTTATTAATCGCAGCGTTAGTAACAAGACACCTGGTGTGGTTCTCAAGCTATATCTTGCTCTAGTTAGGCCCCATTTAGATTATGCAGTTCAGTTTTGGTCGCCATATTATAGAATGGATATAAATTCACTTGAACGTGTCCAGCGTAGGATGACTAAGTTAATTCCCCAAATTAGAAATCTTTCATATGAAGAAAGATTAACAAAGCTTAAGTTGCATTCACTGGAAAGGCGAAGAGTTAGGGGTGACATGATAGAGGTTTACAAGTGGATGAATGGACATAACCGGGGGGATATTAATAGGGTATTAAAAGTATCAACACAGGACAGAACACGAAACAATGGATATAAATTGGATAAGTTTAGATTTAGGAAAGACTTGGGTAAATACTGGTTCAGTAACAGGGTTGTTGATTTGTGGAACCAATTGCCGCGTAACATTGTGGAGGTGGGGTCCCTCGATTGTTTCAAGCACGGGTTGGACAAGTATATGAGTGGGATTGGGTGGTTATAGAATAGGAGCTGCCTCGTATGGGCCAATAGGCCTTCTGCAGTTACCTTTGTTCTTATGTTCTTATGTTCTTATGTTCTAATGTGGTACCAATTTTTTACAAATTGCCGTTCATTTTTAAGAAATTTGCTATCTTTTTATCCTCCATAGTTGAGACAGTTGATAGTGGTAAGGATTGTGATGATGTGTACCTTGACTTTAGCATAGCTTTTAAAACAGTGTCAAATTGGGATTTATTAATCGAAGCGTTAGTAACAAGACATCTGGTGTGGTTCTCACAGCTATATCTTGCTCTGGTTAGGCCCCATTTAGATTATGCAGTTCAGTTTTGGTCGCCGCATTATAGAATGGATATAAATTCACTTGAACGTGTCCAACGTAGTATGACTAAGTTAATTCCCCAAATTAGAAATCTTTCATATGAAGAAAGATTAACAAAGCTTAAGTTGCATTCACTGGAAAGGCGAAGAGTTAGGGGTGACATGATAGAGGTTTACAAGTGGATGAATGGACATAACAGGGGGGTATTAATAGGGTATTAAAAATATCAACACAAGACAGAACACGAAACAATGGGTATAAATTGGATAAGTTTAGATTTAGGAAAGACTTGGGTAAATACTGGTTCAGTAACAGGGTTGTTGATTTGTGGAACCAATTGCCGCGTAACGTGGTGGAGGTGGGGTACCTCGATTGTTTCAAGCGCGGGTTGGACAAGTATATGAGTGGGATTGGGTGGTTATGGATAGGAGCTGCCTCGTATGGTCCAATAGGCCTTCTGCAGTTACCTTTGTTCTTAAGTTCTTAATATATATAAATGATTTAGATTCAGGTTTGAATAGCCTGAATCAAAAATCGGTAGAAAAATTAACACGGAAGAAGACTCACTATCACTTCAAGTTGATCTAAATAGGGTTTTGAAATGGTCAAAAGATTTGCCGATGCGGTTTAATACTGATAAATGTAAAGTTTTGAGGCTAGGTAATGATGACAGAGTTACAAGATACGATCTGGATGGTGTTGAGATTGTAAAGTCGGATTGCGAAATGGATCTCGGAGTTATGATTAGTAAGAATTTAAAACTAAAGGATCAATGCATGAATGTTCGTAACAATGCAAATAGGACACTGGGATTTATTAATCGAAGTGTTAGGAACAAGACACCTGGTGTTGTTCTATTGTGTTCTATTATTGTGGTTAGGCCCCATTTAGATTATGCAGTTCAGTTTTGGTCGCCGTACTATAGAATGGATATAAATTCACTTGAACATGTCCAGCGTAGGATGACTAAGTTAATTCCCCAAATTAGAAATCTTTCATAAAAAGAAAGATTATCAAAGCTTAAATTGCATTCACTGGAAAGGCGAAGAGTTAGAGGTGACATGATAGAAGTTTACAATTGGATGAATTGTCATAACAAAGGGGATATTAAGAACATAAGAACATAAGAACAAAGGTAACTGCAGAAGGCCTATTGGCCCATACGAGGCAGCTCCTATTCTATAACCACCCAATCCCACTCATATACTTGTCCAACCCGTGCTTGAAACAATCGAGGGACCCCACCTCCACAATGTTACGCGGCAATTGGTTCCACAAATCAACAACCCTGTTACTGAACCAGTATTTACCCAAGTCTTTCCTAAATCTAAACTTATCCAATTTATATCCATTGTTTCGTGTTCTGTCCTGTGTTGATACTTTTAATACCCTATTAATATCCCCCCGGTTATGTCCATTCATCCACTTGTAAACCTCTATCATGTCACCCCTAACTCTTCGCCTTTCCAGTGAATGCAACTTAAGCTTTGTTAATCTTTCTTCATATGAAAGATTTCTAATTTGGGGAATTAACTTAGTCATCCTACGCTGGACACGTTCAAGTGAATTTATATCCATTCTATAATATGGCGACCAAAACTGAACTGCATAATCTAAATGGGGCCTAACTAGAGCAAGATATAGCTTGAGAACCACACCAGGTGTCTTGTTACTAACGCTGCGATTAATAAATCCAAGTGTCCGATTTGCCTTATTACGAACATTTATGCATTGATCCTTTTGTTTTAAATTCTTAGTAATCATAACTCCCAGATCCCTTTCGCAATCCGACTTCGCAATCACAACACCATCTAGCTCGTATCTTGTAACTCTATCATCATTACCTAACCTCAGAACTTTACATTTATCAGCATTAAACTGCATCTGCCAATCCTTTGACCATTTCAAAACCCTATCTAGATCAACTTGAAGTGATAGTGAGTCCTCCTCCGAATTAATTTCCCTACCGATTTTCGTATCATCGGCAAATTTGCAAATGTTGCTACTCAAACCTGAATCTAAATCATTTATATATATTATAAACAACAGAGGTCCCAGGACAGAGCCTTGAGGCACTCCACTTACAACATTTTCCCACTCTGACTTGATTCCATTTATACTAACTCTCTGTTTCCTTTGGTATAGCCATGCCCTAATCCAGCTTAATATAGCACCCCCAATACCATGAGACTCTATTTTTTTAATCAGTCTTTCATGTGGCACTGTATCAAAAGCTTTGCTAAAGTCAAGGTATACAACATCGCAATCCTTACCACTATCAACTGCCTCAACAATGCTAGAATAAAAAGATAACAAATTTGTTAAACATGAACGGCCATTTATAAAACCATGTTGCGACTCAATTATTAATTTATGTTTTTCAAGATGAAGACGAATTTTATTTGCTATTATAGATTCGAGTAACTTTCCCACAATAGACGTTAGGCTAATTGGTCGATAGTTAGACCAATATTATTATTATTTAATACCCTATATTAATAGGGTATTAAAAGTATCAACACACGACAGAACCCGAAACAATGGGTATAAATTTGATAAGTTTAGATTTAGGAAAGACTTGGGTAAATACTGGTTCGGTAACAGGGTTGTTGATTTGTAGAACCAATTACAGCGTAACGTGTTGGTGGGATCCCTCGATTGTTTCAGGCGAGGGTTGGATATGTATATGAGTGAGATTTATTAATCGCAGCGTTAGTAACAAGACACCTGGTGTGGTTCTCAAGCTATATCTTGCTCTAGTTAGGCCCCATTTAGATTATGCAGTTCAGTTTTGGTCGCCATATTATAGAATGGATATAAATTCACTTGAACGTGTCCAGCGTAGGATGACTAAGTTAATTCCCCAAATTAGAAATCTTTCATATGAAGAAAGATTAACAAAGCTTAAGTTGCATTCACTGGAAAGGCGAAGAGTTAGGGGTGACATGATAGAGGTTTACAAGTGGATGAATGGACATAACCGGGGGGATATTAATAGGGTATTAAAAGTATCAACACAGGACAGAACACGAAACAATGGATATAAATTGGATAAGTTTAGATTTAGGAAAGACTTGGGTAAATACTGGTTCAGTAACAGGGTTGTTGATTTGTGGAACCAATTGCCGCGTAACATTGTGGAGGTGGGGTCCCTCGATTGTTTCAAGCACGGGTTGGACAAGTATATGAGTGGGATTGGGTGGTTATAGAATAGGAGCTGCCTCGTATGGGCCAATAGGCCTTCTGCAGTTACCTTTGTTCTTATGTTCTTATGTTCTTATTTGGTGGTTATAAATAGGATCTGCCTCATATGGGCCAATAGGCGTTTTGCAGTTACCTTTGTTCTTATGTTCTTATAATGAAACAGACATTTTTACGACATTTGACTACTTCCTGTAATCCTGCTAAGAAAAATTGTCAATTTAAAAATATGATTGGGTTAATTTACAATATTTTTCAATAATATTATTATTGCATCATAAGTAGGTCTACTAAGTGTTTAAGAGACCTATAAGGATACTTTATAATAACTGACAATAATAATTATATGTAGCTATGCCAATTTGAAGTTGAGCCTGCTTTGAAGAGACATTGTTAGTTAAGCGACGTCCAATAACAATATTTACAGTGCCGATGTTAGTGTACTCCCTAGTCAAGATTCCACATCCTGCCTTTCCATCCCTAGCTACAGACCCATCACAATATACATGTAAAGTGTTTTCTGCAGGTAATTTTCTAATTATACAATCATATGTTGCCCTCAACTCTCCAATCTCGTACATACATTTTTCTTTTGCAAGAGAAATAATTACAACACCTACGATACAAACCTCCTATGGTAGTGTTAAATGTCTCTTGGGCAAAGCAATTCTTTCTGGAAGAACATCATACTTTTTAACATTAGAACATAAGGTACTCATATTTGCTCGCTTGATATACTTTATTATACACTGTTCATTAATTCCCATCTTGTGAACTGGGAAGATTAATTCATTAGCTTCCCCACCTCTCAATAATCTAATAGCAGAGGCTACATCTCTGAAATTCTATCCCCAATACTCTTCATATTCAGTTCAATCCTCATTATCTAAATCATAGCATTTCTTGGGCATCCTAAGATTATTCTCATTGCTTTATGTTGTATCTTCTCCAACTTGCCCAGTCTACCTTTACCAAAACAACAAAATGACGTGTGCAGCATCTATATAAATACAAATGTAAATGTTAGTTTTGTTCTCGATATCCAGCAGTCACGCAATGTGCAGTCGCAGCTCCACATATCTCCAGTATCATCTATTGATACTGGTAATTGCTCAGAAAGGCCTCCACTTACGGGCTATTCATGCCCGTGCCACCTTTTAGGTGGCTTAATCTTCGTCATTCATCATTAGTTTTGTTCAAAATCGCTAATGTCCCAAAGTTCTCCACCGACTGCTTTGAAATTTTGACACAACGTTCCACTCGCATACGTGCATGTTAGTATGTACTTACTATATAGATGTCACGTCTGTGACAGGTAAAAACATGCTTATTTGAAAAGTTAATTTTTTATTCGAGGGAAATCTCCAAAACCTTTATACCAATTGCTTTAAAATTTTGACACAAAGTTGCATTCGAATTTGTGCGTGTTTTTATATGCCTACTTTAAACATGCCACACCTGTAACAGATAAAAAGAACAAAGCTGAAAGAACAACGAAAAGCAACGAAAAGTAACGAAGGAGGAGACCAGCAGTAAAGGGACCTCGTCTTGGAGAGTTGTGAAAGACAGGGGCCTTAAGAAGACTTTGATAAAGCCGCCTTCAAACGCCATAGCAACTTCTAATTCATTTGACGTTTTGGAGGACGACTGCTGTGGAGAGACTGTGGATCGCGCAAAAGGGAAAGCAACGAAGAGAAAGGAAGCGCAGGCCCCTCAGAAAGTAAAGGAAGTACCTAAGCAAACATTAGTTGTGGGAGATTCCCAGATAAGGTATTTGGATAGAACGTTTTGTGCTAGAGATAGGGGGAACAGGTTAAGGGTTTGCTATCCCGGAGCTGGCATTGGTGATATTATAAACAACATGAATGATATTATGGCTGGTAATGGGAACAATCCCATTATTTGCATTAGCGTGGGAGGAAATGATGTTGGTCGAGTTAGGAGTGAGGAACTGATTCAGAGGTATAAAACAGCCATAGAGTTAGTTAGGAGCAAGGGAGGAATCCCGATCATATGTGGCATTCTTCCAAGAAAGGGAGTGGGAAATGAATGGATATCGAGGGCACTTGGTGTCAATTACCGGCTGGAAAGATATTGCAAATCAAATGCAATATCTTTCATAGACAACTGGGAACACTTCTATGGAAGAAATGAAATGTATGCTCGTGATGGGGTGCATCTATCGAGAGCTGGGGTTGTTGCTGTTGCGAACTCGTTAGAAGAAGTGGTTAGAGGTGTTTGTTTGGGTTTAAACTGTTAGTAGATAGAGGTATGGGAATTGATTTGGAGGAAGGAGGTAATAAAAGTATGTGTTTGTGGGAGAAAGGAATTGGCAAAACGATCAGGGAAAGAGAAGGTCCGCAAAATAACAATTCACTTAGGGTATATTACACTAACAGTAGAAGTCTAAGAAATAAAATTAACGAATTAAATGCTCTTGTCTGCACAGAAAAAATAGATATTATTGCACTTACCGAAACGTGGATGAATGTAGAAAATAGAGAACTATTAGCTGAATATCAAATATATGGATTTAAACTATTTCACACAGATAGATATATTAGACGAGGAGGTGGAGTAGCCATATATGTTAGGGACAATTTGAAATGTAGTCTCAAAGAGGGAATCAAAACAGAGCCACACACAGAAACTATTTGGATTGAATTAAACGAAAAAGCTAATAATATTATAATAGGAGTAATATATAGGCCACCAAATTTAGACAGAATGGAAGCAAAGCATCTATGGGATGAAATATCTAGAGCATCTAGATCTAACAGTATTTATGTCATGGGTGACTTTAATTTTAGCGGAATAAACTGGTTGAACAAAACAGGGAATAGTGAAGCAGAAGATTTTCTAGAATTTTATAATATATATAAATGATTTAGATTTTCTAGAATTTATAATATATATAAATGATTTAGATTCAGGTTTGAGTAGCAACATTTGCAAATTTGCCGATGATACGAAAATCGGTAGGGAAATTAATTCGGAGGAGGACTCACTATCACTTCAAGTTGATCTAGATAGGGTTTTGAAATGGTCAAAGGATTGGCAGATGCAGTTTAATGCTGATAAATGTAAAGTTCTGAGGTTAGGTAATGATGATAGAGTTACAAGATACGAGCTAGATGGTGTTGTGATTGCGAAGTCGGATTGCGAAAGGGATCTGGGAGTTATGATTAGTAAGAATTTAAAACATAAGGATCAATGCATAAATGTTCGTAATAAGGCAAATCGGACACTTGGATTTATTAATCGCAGCGTTAGTAACAAGACACCTGGTGTGGTTCTCAAGCTATATCTTGCTCTAGTTAGGCCCCATTTAGATTATGCAGTTCAGTTTTGGTCGCCATATTATAGAATGGATATAAATTCACTTGAACGTGTCCAGCGTAGGATGACTAAGTTAATTCCCCAAATTAGAAATCTTTCATATGAAGAAAGATTAACAAAGCTTAAGTTGCATTCACTGGAAAGGCGAAGAGTTAGGGGCGACATGATAGAGGTTTACAAGTGGGTGAATGGACATAACAAGGGGGATATTAATAGGGTATTAAAAGTATCAACACAGGACAGAACACGAAACAATGGGTATAAATTGGATAAGTTTAGATTTAGGAAAGACTTGGGTAAATACTGGTTCAGTAACAGGGTTGTAGATTTGTGGAACCAATTGCCGCGTAACGTGGTGTAGGTGGGGTCCCTCGATTGTTTCAAGCGCGGGTTGGACAAGTATATGAGTGGGATTGGGTGGTTATAGAATAGGAGCTGCCTCGTATGGGCCAATAGGCCTTCTGCAGTTACCTTTGTTCTTATGTTCTTATTTACTAAAGAGGAACTTAACAATATGCCTTCAGCCGAACAAGTCTATGTGGGTGGGGACGAGGACAGGTTGACGAGTTTAGCAGTTACCAGGGAGGATGTTCTTAAACAAATAGTAAAACTCAAACCAAACAAATCCCCAGGGCCGGATGAAGTGTTTGCCAGGGTGCTTAAAGAATGCAAAGAGGAGCTTTGTGACCCACTGTCAACCATATTTAATAAATCAATAGAGTCAGGCAGAGTGCCAGAGTTTTGGAAAGTTGCTAATGTGATACCAGTTTTTAAGAAAGGAGATAGATCACTTGCGTCTAACTATCGACCAATTAGCCTAACGTCTATTGTGGGAAAGTTACTCGAATCTATAATAGCAAATAAAATTCGTCTTCATCTTGAAAAACATAAATTAATAATTGAGTCGCAACATGGTTTTATAAATGGCCGTTCATGTTTAACAAATTTGTTATCTTTTTATTCTAGCATTGTTGAGGCAGTTGATAGTGGTAAGGATTGCGATGTTGTATACCTTGACTTTAGCAAAGCTTTTGATACAGTGCCACATGAAAGACTGATTAAAAAGATAGAGTCTCATGGTATTGGGGGTGCTATATTAAGCTGGATTAGGGCATGGCTATACCAAAGGAAACAGAGAGTTAGTATAAATGGAATCAAGTCAGAGTGGGAAAATGTTGTAAGTGGAGTGCCTCAAGGCTCTGTCCTGGGACCTCTGTTGTTTATAATATATATAAATGATTTAGATTCAGGTTTGAGTAGCAACATTTGCAAATTTGCCGATGATACGAAAATCGGTAGGGAAATTAATTCGGAGGAGGACTCACTATCACTTCAAGTTGATCTAGATAGGGTTTTGAAATGGTCAAAGGATTGGCAGATGCAGTTTAATGCTGATAAATGTAAAGTTCTGAGGTTAGGTAATGATGATAGAGTTACAAGATACGAGCTAGATGGTGTTGTGATTGCGAAGTCGGATTGCGAAAGGGATCTGGGAGTTATGATTAGTAAGAATTTAAAACAAAAGGATCAATGCATAAATGTTCGTAATAAGGCAAACCGGACACTTGGATTTATTAATCGCAGCGTTAGTAACAAGACACCTGGTGTGGTTCTCAAGCTATATCTTGCTCTAGTTAGGCCCCATTTAGATTATGCAGTCCAGTTTTGGTCGCCATATTATAGAATGGATATAAATTCACTTGAACGTGTCCAGCTTAGGATGACTAAGTTAATTCCCCAAATTAGAAATCTTTCATATGAAGAAAGATTAACAAAGCTTAAGTTGCATTCACTGGAAAGGCGAAGAGTTAGGGGTGACATGATAGAGGTTTACAAGTGGATGAATGGACATAACCGGGGGGATATTAATAGGGTATTAAAAGTATCAACACAGGACAGAACACGAAACAATGGATATAAATTGGATAAGTTTAGATTTAGGAAAGACTTGGGTAAATACTGGTTCAGTAACAGGGTTGTTGATTTGTGGAACCAATTGCCGCGTAACATTGTGGAGGTGGGGTCCCTCGATTGTTTCAAGCACGGGTTGGACAAGTATATGAGTGGGATTGGGTGGTTATAGAATAGGAGCTGCCTCGTATGGGCCAATAGGCCTTCTGCAGTTACCTTTGTTCTTATGTTCTTATGTTCTTAAAAATATGTTTCTTTTTTTAAATAGCGCATCTGTTGGACGTATAAGAAACACACGCTGTAATCTCCAAAAGTTCTTAACCGATTGGTTTGAAATTTTGACGCAAGGTTCCATTCGAATACGTGCATGTTTTTATATACCTAGCATCTTTTTATATAGATGCCACCCCTGTAACAGGTGAAAACGTGCTTGGTTTGAAAAACAGCACCATCTGTTGGACGTAAAAGGAACATATGCTCTACTAAATATTTTATGATTTCATTTCAATGTTTCCAATTGCATTGTTAAATTAAATTTTCATAATTTCAATTTATTTTCATTTTGACTTAATAATTTTGTGTGACATTGAGTTAAAATTGAGCTGTGTCGTTTCCTATACCGTTTTTATCATCTTGAGGGTATCTTGAGATGATTTCGGGGCTTTTTAGTGTCCCCGCGGCCCGGTCCTCGACCAGGCCTCCACCCCCAGGAAGCAGCCCGTGACAGCTGACTAACACCCAGGTACCTATTTTACTGCTAGGTAACAGGGGCATAGTGTGAAAGAAACTCTGCCCACTGTTTCTCGCCGGCGCCTGGGATCGAACCCAGGACCAGAGGATCACAAGTCCAGTGTGCTGTCCGCTCGGCCGACCAGCTTCCTGAGGTTAATTTTTTATCATTTTTTTTTTGTTCTTATTTTTCAGTGATGAGAACATCGGATAATTTGATGTTCGCATTTTTCTGATTGAAACATCAGATCATTTGATGTTCCCATTTTTCTGATTGGAACATCAGATCATTGGGGGAATGCAACGGATAGAGGGTGGGGGGTGGGGAGGACGAGGGGATGGGGGGGATGGCAAAGGTTGGAGGACGAAGGGACGGTGGAGGGGGAAATGGTGGGGAGGATTGGGGTATGGAGGAGCGTTGGTGTGGCTCAGTAGCCCCCACATGTTGCTGAGCCATAGCAACGCATGACCGGGTACATCTAGTAATCAATAAGAGGTCTTACAGATTGAGTGATTGATAAAGATTAAGCCACCCTAAAGGGGGCACGGGCATGAATAGCCCGTAAGTGTAGGCCCTTTGGAGCTATTACCAGTACCAATAGCTGGTACTTGGGATCTGTGGATGGATGGGATCTTCATGGTCGCTCGCAGTTCATGGCCCGTAGGAGGCTTAGTCGCCAGGTTTCAGTTTAATGTGCAAAGCGACACTGTATATTTGAACAGAGCAACCTCGGTAGTTTGGTACCATCAGGATCGTCGACCTTTTCTGACCGGACCTTCCGTCTGGGAATTTCTGGGTCGCGGAATTCTTTTTTCAGTATTGTGAGATCCATGTAAGCGTTCATGGTGTGGGCGTGGACATACATGGAATGCGGGTCTTTGTTCTGGCTGCTAATCTTGTTGCATCTTTTGGCCAATTGTCGTCTGGTGTGTGCGTTGCCTTTAAACTCGCTGGGCGGAATGAACAGCACATAGCAAGTATTTTTGTTTTCGTCGTCGGTCGCAAGGCCGTTCTCGTCGACGTTGGTGGCGGCTCTGGAGAGCCTCTTGGTGTTGGTTGTGGGAGTTTCGGGTCGTCCGTTGTCGTCTTTGCATGTGGTCTCTTCGTTGGCAGGGGTAGCCAGTGTGGGTGGCGTCCCTTTTTCCGGGCTCGTTGTGGGTCCTGTTGCGGGGTCGGACGCCGGGACGGCTCTAGGTGGAGGAGCTGGGAGAAGGTCGCGTGGTACCGTCACCGTCGGAAGTCCATTTGCGTTGAACAGCCTGCTGATGGTGTGGACGTACAGGTTGACATTGTTGCCTGCTAATTTGTCGGCGAGGTGTAGAAGTACCGGTAGGAGGGTGTTGGTGGTAACTGCAGCTGCTTCCCCAGTGTCCTTGGGCACGGCCGGGGAAGCAGACGTAGGCGGTTTGGCTAGCTGAGCTGAGGTAGTGCTTTTCATCTTTTTTATTTCCTCCTGCCGGTGGAGACAGTCAGGTGAAATTGCAGTGTGCGGCCAATTGCAGAGTAGGCAGCGTC
Source organism: Procambarus clarkii (assembly GCF_020424385.1). Taxonomy (NCBI): domain Eukaryota; kingdom Metazoa; phylum Arthropoda; class Malacostraca; order Decapoda; family Cambaridae; genus Procambarus; species Procambarus clarkii. Next base: position 131,918 of record NW_025556637.1, on the reverse strand, counting down.
GATGGGAAGATGTGCAAGCTGTGTAGTGCTGATCCTGGGCACAGATACTGCATTTCTGCACTTGCTCGGTGCCCTTACTGGTGTAGTGGGAGTACCGGTAGCACTTGAAGCACTGACAGAGCTCCTTGCACCGTTCCTTGGTCATGTGGGCCAAGGTGATCCCCGACAGAGAGAATGCATCTTCTGCCAGTCACAGAAAAGCCACTACTTCACTATCTCCTGGAATGTGAAGCAACCAACGACCTTAGAAAGGCTTTAAGACTCGCCAAATCTTGCAGTAACCACCCTGAAGCCATTAACTCTTCTGGTCAAAAAAGTGTCCATCAGCTGGACACCCTAATAAATATTGTCAAGCAGTATCCAGCCCCGTGACAGCAGCCTGATGATTAAATGCGACGTCAGCACACTGAATGGTTTTACTAAACAAAAAGAAATGTACCACTTACGGGCTATTCACACCAGTGCCACCTCTTGGGTGCCTTAATCTTTATAAAACATCAATCAGTCTTTGCACGGACAGCGAACAGCCTAATGGAGACTGGAAGGACCAGCCTCATCAACCCAAACTGGATTGTATGCATTACAACAGACATTCGAATATGTGAATGAAAACACTCACAAAACACTTAAAATACAATCATACACGACACAGACTCAAAACCTGCACTACAAATATTAGGAAAAAGAGCAGTGGAAAGACAACGTGTAAATAGTTACCAGCATTCTGTGTATTGCAGCAGTTGTTAAAGGCAAAAGACTCAACAAAACCCTAAATTGGATCCTATCCCGTTTTGGAATCCCATTAAATGAGAAAGCCGATGGCTAAATTGACAACTCGTCATCCAGTGATACATAAAACAATACCAACCCAGCAAAGAGTACATAACAAATATCACCAAAAAACTCTCACACCTCAACACAGCCCATCTACACGAAAGTAGCAGAAAGATCGTATTCTGCAATTTGGTATCTTCAGGCCATATGGCAATATGGTATCTTCATAAATACTGTCAAGCAGAACACTACACACAGAAATCACAATAACGTGATGCATCATATGAATATTTGATGCCTCACGTTATTATGAATTCTGTGAGTAATGATGTAAGGGCGAAGAGGGAGAACGGCCTATTGACGTAGCTCGAGTGCATTGGGAAGTTGTGTAAAACCCTGGTTTGTGTCTCGGAGAGGCTGCGGGATCCAGTAAGTTCAGTAGAACTTCGGTTTCAACTTTTTTACCACGTCGTAGCTCAGTCGATTAAAGCAGCATCTGGGATGCTCCCGGACGCAGGTTAGAATCCTCGTCACGGGATTGTAAATTTGTGGATTTGTCAAGCAGAATCCTACCCCGCGATAGCAACCTGACGACTAAATGCGGCCTAATGTAAACATAAATGATGTTTACACAGTATACATTTACTAAAAAAAAATAATCTGCTATTTACGGACTATTTATGCCCGTGCCACCTCTTGGGTTTCTTAATCTTCATCAGGCAATCAGATGAAGTGATTCAAGTGTACGTTAGTGATTTTTTATAATTATTCATAAGAAGAATTATTTATAATTAATTATAATAAGAATTATTTATAATTATTTTATAATTATTCATATTCATAAGTAAATTGCCACGACTGGATGTGTTGATCTATTGCTGCTTCAGCTTCTAAATATTTCATTACGTCCTTCTCATTGTAAATATCAAATGAGACTACCTATCCTTAGGAAAGCTTAATTTTAAGAAGGGGAATTCATACTTTCATTAGCTAAAACACACGTTCCTGAAACACATTAGTATCATGGGTTAAGAGGCGAGAGCACACGACTTCAACAACATAAGAAATAACATGCTTAATTTGGAAAATGACAGTCATACATTGTTAAAATTGGTGTTATTACATGATTATATTAAATAAATAGATAAAGTATGATTGTTTATATTAAACAAACAATTTATTAACAAATAACCGTCAAATTACTGTTTGGCATATCTACGCAATTTTAAATTGTTTACCGTTGTTTACAATATGTTTAGAAATTAATTCCAATAATTCTATGAAAGATAACGGGCGGCCTCGAACGGTAGTATCTAGATATGACACCAGCTTCATCGCCATTTGACGCGCAAGGCTCTCATTATTGTTGTAAAATGTAAGCATTTTATTGTATAGATTGTTTATGTATTTGTTAGAATGAGGCACTATATTCTTCAACTTCTCTATGCCTCTTAATTGTTCGTCACTAATGAAATCTGGGATGTCAACAGTAATATCATGGAGTGAGCGTTTGTGTCTTGCTGTCAAATATTGGTCCTCGACGAAGTTGAGCAGCTGCAGGGAGTCACCTTTCTGAATGAGCTCTGGTGGTATCTCAAAAGTCATGTTACGACTTAAACTTGTATGTTTATCTGTCGAACGTTTTCTTTTAAGGATGTTGAGCATCTTCATTGGGTCGGCATCCTTCACGACCTCTGGTGGCTCATCTAGCAAGTTTGACAGCACGGGCAGAAATTCTTGTTTAGCTTTCAAATGTTCCGAAAATAGACTCTGAAGATCTACAGGCAGACTGGGATTTCTTTTCATTATACGGTGCTCTCTTTCCCTGAAGATTTCTTTGGGAATAATAGAATTCCATATAACATTTTCTTTGGAATCTAGATGTTCATATTTTCCATATATGTAACTTATAATTGCAGTCGCCATCACAAAAGAAATGCAGCATAATTTCCACAAGTGACGAACTCGAACTCCATGATTTACTGATGATTTACTGATATCCATGATTACTGCACGTTGTCGTCGATGAACACTGGTCGGTAGATCCTATGGTGACCAAGTGATTGATTGATGAAGATTAAGCCACCCAAAAGGTGGCACGGGCATTAATAGCCCGTAAGTGGTGGCCCTTTTAAGCCATTACCAGTATCAAAAGCTGATACTGGAGATCTGTGGAGGTGCGAATGCACCCTGCATGACGGGAGATGTCTCCCTTGTGAATGTGTTAAGATGAAGATGAAGCCACCCAATAGGTGGCACGGGCATGAATTGGTAAGTGGTGGCCCTTTTGAGCCATCACCAGTATCAATAGATGATACTGGAGATCTGTGGAGGTGCGACTGCACCCAGCGTGACGGGAGATGTCTCCCGTGTTTTAAACAGATGAAGATGAAGCCACCCAAAAGGTGGCACGGGCATGAATAGCTCGTAAGTGGTGGCCCTTTCGAGCCATCACCCGTATCAAGAGCTGATACTGGAGATCTGTGGAGGTGGAAGTGTACTCTGCGTGACGGGAGGTGTCTCCCATGAATGTGTCCAAGATGACGATTAAACCATCCAAAAGGTGGCACGGGCATGAATAGCCCGTAAGTGGTGGCCCTTTTGAGCCATTACCAGTATCAAGAGCTGATACTGGAGATCTGTGGAGGTGCAACTGCACCCTGCGTGACGGGAGATGTCTCCCGGACCAAGTGTGTGGTCCTGAGCAAGTGGTTCCATAGCGCCATTTTATGGGGCGCTGCACCTCTCCAAGCTTACTTTTGTTTTGATCTATTCAGGTGTAAATTTCGTGCTTCGTTAAGAATTTAGGAATAGAGGAAATTGTAGTAGGCGTATTGACCCAGGAAAATTAACATGATTGAGGAAAATCTAGTTACCCCATTATGGAGAGTTTAGATGAATAAGAATATTTATTGTTTCCTTCACCTGTATTTTGCTCTAACCAACGCTTAAAGTAATCTAGCAATCGCTCGCAATAGTGTTACAGATAAATTGGTCCATAAATCCAGTATGAATATTGCCAGGTGTCATTACATAGTCTAAAAACCTTACATTTATCAGCATTAAACTGCATCTGCCAGTGTTATTGTACCCAGTTGCAAAAACTGTATCCTCCCAATTTAAATCCATTCTTGTATTAATATTTCCTTTAATTCACTTTTGGAACGTGGAACTATATCAAAAGTTTTGCTTAAGTCAAGGACCTAAAATTTAATTCTTCCAAGTAGAATATCCTCAACCATAGGTGAAGGAAGAATTTTTACTATTATTGCATTATGCTTACTGCTGTCCACCATTGCCACTCTCTTAATTTTTTCTTCATCCCCTTGATTCTTGTCTTCATTTTTTCAATGTTAGCTAACATACAACACCGAGAAGAGTTTTTTTCCGAGGCTCTCTTCATTATCTCATCAACTGACTCCTTCAACAGTATTCCCACATGTGAAGGGATCCACATCAATCTTACTTTATACCCATTTTGTGTCTAATGTCTTAACATTCTTTCTACACTCAATCACAATATACTATTCGTCTACTATTTAAAGTCTCCCACGCTCCTCTACTGTCTATAAAGATTTTTATTAAGCTCAGATTTTCGAAAAGCTGATTTTAATAGCCTAAGAATTTTTTTGGGTCAAATAGATTGGAAAGTCTTGGGCATGGGGGTGGGCCAGTCTTGGAGCGAGTCATGAATCCAGCGATAGGTGACGTAAAAAGGGTTATTTCGATGTGGATTCAATATATAACTTATTTAAGAATATTCTTAGCAAAGCACATGAACGTAGTATCTTCTTGAGGTTACCTTGAGATGATTTCGGGGCCTTTAGTGTCCCCAGGCCCGGTCCTCGACCAGGCCTCCACCCTTAGGAAGCAGCCCATGACATCTGACTAACACCCAGGTACCTATTTCACAGCTAGATAACACGGGCATAGGGTGAAAGAAACTCTGCCAATTGTTTCTTGCCGGCGCCTGGGATCGAACTCAGGACAATAGGATCATAAGTCCAGCGTGCTGTCCGCTGGGCTCCCTACGGTTTTTTTCAGTTATATCAAACTAAGACTAGGGAAAGGATAGGTCCATAAAAAACTGAGACAGGTCAAATAACGGACAATGACGAGGAGATGAGTAGTATTTTTAATAAATATTTTTTATTTGTATTTACTAAAGAGGAACTTAACAATATGCCTTCAGCCGAACAAGTCTATGTGGGTGGGGACGAAGACAGGTTGACTAGTTTATCAGTTACCAGGGAGGATGTAATTAAACAAATAGTAAAACTAAAACCAAACAAATCCCCAGGGCCGGATGAAGTGTTAGCCAGGATGTTTAAAGAATGCAAAGAGGAGCTTTCCGAGCCACTGTCTACCATATTTAATAAATCAATAAAATAAAAATAAAATAAAATAAATAAAATGTTTATTTAGGTAAGGTACATACATACAATAAATTTTTACAAAGATTGGTTGACTTATAGGTAGAGCTAGTACATACAATGCCTAAAGCCACTATTACGCAAAGCGTTTCGGGCATGATAAACTTAAATGACAAGCTTAATACTAATTGAGCATAATGAGTAGAATGAAAACAAGAAATGAAAACATAGATGAAAAAGCAGCACAAATACAATTATGTCGACAAACAGCGTTCTTTAAAAGAAAGAAAAAAAAACCAGACATTGGTTGACAATAGAAGGGTATGGTAGGTTACAGGGAATTTATTAGGTATAGCTTCGTTTTTAACTTAAACTGGTTGAGAGAGGTACAGTCTTTAACATGGTTGGGAAGGTCATTCCACATTCTGGGCCCCTTGATTTGTAGTGCATTTCTAGTTTGATTAAGTCGTACTCTAGGAATATCAAAATAGAGTTAGGCAGAGTGCCAGAGTCATGGAAGGTAGCTAATGTGGTACCAATTTTTTACAAATTGCCGTTCATTTTTAAGAAATTTGCTATTTTTTTATCCTCCATAGTTGAGACAGTTGATAGTGGTAGGGATTGTGATGATGTGTACCTTGACTTAAGCATAGCTTTTAAAACACTGTCAAATGAAAGACTGGTTAAAAAAATAGAGGCTCATGGTATTGGGGGTGCTATATTAAGTTAGATTAAGGCATAGCTATTCCAAAGGAAACAGAGAGTTAGTATAAATGGGGTTAAGTCAGAATGGGATTTATGAAAAACATAAATTAATAAACGAGTCGCAACATGGTTTTACAAATGGCCGTTCATGTTTAACAAATTTGCTATCATTTCATTCCAGCATAGTTGAGGCAGTTGATAGTGGTAAGGATTGTGATGTTGTGTACCTTGACTTTAGCAAAGCTTTTGATACAGTGCCACATGAAAGACTGATTAAAAAAATTGAGGCTCATGGTATTGGGGGTGCTATATTAAGTTGGATTAGGACATGGCTATACCAAAGGATGATTGATTAATTGATGAAGATTAAGCCACCCAAGAGGTGGCACGGGCATGAATAGCCCGTAAGTGGTACAATTTTTTTTTTCTCAGTATTCTGAGTTTGCATTTAACCATCAAGCTGTTATCGCGGGGGAGGATACTGCTTCACAGTCTTTATGAGGGTGTCCAGCTGCTGAACACCTTTGTTGACCAGGAGAGTGGCTGTGTTGATGGCTTCAGGGTGGCCACTGCATGATTCAGGAACTCTTAAAGCTCTTCTAAGGTCATTGGTTGCTTCACATTCCAGAAGATAGTGAAGTAATGGCTTTTCTGTAACAGTTTGGCAGAAGATGCACTCTCTCTGTCGGGGTTCACCAATCTCCCAGTTGCATCTGTAACCTAGACGTAGTCTATATAAGAACATAAGAACAAAGGTAACTGCAGAAGGCCTATTGGCCCATACGAGGCAGCTCCTATTCTATAACCACCCAATCCCACTCATATACTTGTCCAACCCGTGCTTGAAACAATCGAGGGACCCCACCTCCACAATGTTACGCGGCAATTGGTTCCACAAATCAACAACCCTGTTACTGAACCAGTATTTACCCAAGTCTTTCCTAAATCTAAACTTATCCAATTTATATCCATTGTTTCGTGTTCTGTCCTGTGTTGATACTTTTAATACCCTATTAATATCCCCCCGGTTATGTCCATTCATCCACTTGTAAACCTCTATCATGTCACCCTTAACTCTTCGCCTTTCCAGTGAATGCAACTTAAGCTTTGTTAATCTTTCTTCATATGAAAGATTTCTAATTTGGGGAATTAACTTAGTCATCCTACGCTGGACACGTTCAAGTGAATTTATATCCATTCTATAATATGGCGACCAAAACTGAACTGCATAATCTAAATGGGGCCTAACTAGAGCAAGATATAGCTTGAGAACCACACCAGGTGTCTTGTTACTAACGCTGCGATTAATAAATCCAAGTGTCCGATTTGCCTTATTACGAACATTTATGCATTGATCCTTTTGTTTTAAATTCTTACTAATCATAACTCCCAGATCCCTTTCGCAATCCGACTTCGCAATCACAACACCATCTAGCTCGTATCTTGTAACTCTATCATCATTACCTAACCTCAGAACTTTACATTTATCAGCATTAAACTGCATCTGCCAATCCTTTGACCATTTCAAAACCCTATCTAGATCAACTTGAAGTGATAGTGAGTCCTCCTCCGAATTAATTTCCCTACCGATTTTCGTATCATCGGCAAATTTGCAAATGTTGCTACTCAAACCTGAATCTAAATCATTTATATATATTATAAACAACAGAGGTCCCAGGACAGAGCCTTGAGGCACTCCACTTACAACATTTTCCCACTCTGACTTGATTCCATTTATACTAACTCTCTGTTTCCTTTGGTATAGCCATGCCCTAATCCAGCTTAATATAGCACCCCCAATACCATGAGACTCTATTTTTTTAATCAGTCTTTCATGTGGCACTGTATCAAAAGCTTTGCTAAAGTCAAGGTATACAACATCGCAATCCTTACCACTATCAACTGCCTCAACAATGCTAGAATAAAAAGATAACAAATTTGTTAAACATGAACGGCCATTTATAAAACCATGTTGCGACTCAATTATTAATTTATGTTTTTCAAGATGAAGACGAATTTTATTTGCTATTATAGATTCGAGTAACTTTCCCACAATAGACGTTAGGCTAATTGGTCGATAGTTAGACGCAAGTGATCTATCTCCTTTCTTAAAAACTGGTATCACATTAGCAACTTTCCAAAACTCTGGCACTCTGCCTGACTCTATTGATTTATTAAATATGGTTGACAGTGGGTCACAAAGCTCCTCTTTGCATTCTTTAAGCACCCTAGCAAACACTTCATCCGGCCCTGGGGATTTGTTTGGTTTGAGTTTTACTATTTGTTTAAGAACATCCTCCCTGGTAACTGCTAAACTCGTCAACCTGTCCTCGTCCCCACCCACATAGACTTGTTCGGCTGAAGGCATATTGTTAAGTTCCTCTTTAGTAAATACAGATACAAAATATTTATTAAAAATACTACTCATCTCTTCATCACTATCTGTTATTTGACCTGTCTCAGTTTTTAATGGACCTATCCTTTCCCTAGTCTTAGTACGATATAACTGAAAAAACCCTTTAGGATTTGTCTTTGCTTGCCCTGCTATGCGAACTTCATAGTTTCTTTTTGCTTTCCTTATCTCTTTTTTAACATTTCTAACCAGTTGTACGAATTCCTGTTCTAAAGTGACCTCCCCATTTTTAATCCTTTTGTACCAAGCTCTCTTTTTACCTATAAGGTTCTTCAAATTCTACTATAAGGTTCTTCAAATTCTCTATAAGGTTCTTCAAATATAACCTAACTGCTATTTCCCTGTGGATTCCTTTTGGGATATTTAACCTTTCTAATTTGGTTGCCTGAAGATACCATGTTGCAGATGGCGAACCTTCAGCTACTCTCTGGTGTAGGTAGGCTTTGTTGAGATGTGAGAGTTTTTTGGTGATGATGTTTTTTATGTTCTCTAGGCTGGGTTGAATTGTTTTATGTATCACTGGATGACGAGTTGCCAATTTAGCAATTTCATCAGTTTTTCATTTAATGGGATTCCAATATGGGATGGGATCCAGTTTAAAGTTATGTTGGGTCCTTTGCCTTTAGCGACTGCTCCAAGATACAAAATGGTGGTAATTATTTCCACATTATCTTTCCACTGTTTTTGTCCTAGTATTTGAAGTGCAGCTTTTGAGTCTGTGTGTATGATTGCATTTTGAGTGTTTTGTGCAATCACATATGCGAATGCCTGTTGTATGGCAAACAGCTCAGTTTGGGTTGATGATACTAGTCCTCCCAGTCTCCAATATGCCTGTACGCTGGCCGTGCAAAGAGCAGCGCCAGCACTCTCATATTCTGTGTCCACCGATCCGTCTGTCTCATACACCATCTGGTCACCATTTGGTCCGAGAGACATCTCCCGTCACGCAGGGTGCAGTCGCACCTCCACAGGTCTCCAGTATCATCTATTGATACTGGTGATGGCTCAAAAGGGCCACCACTTACGAGCTATTCATGCCCGTGCCACCTTTTGGGTGGCTTCATCTTCATCTTAACACATTCACAAGGGAGACATCTCCCATCATGCAGGGTGCATTCGCACCTCCACAGATCTCCAGTATTAGCTCTTGATACTTGTAATGGCTTAAAAGGGCCACCACTTACGGGCTATTTATGCCCGTGCCACCTTTTGGGTGGCTTAATCTTCATCAATCAATCAATTCCTCATCACCACCACCATTTGGTCACCACTTGGTCCGGGAGACATCTCCCGTCACGCAGGGTGCAGTTGCGCCTCCACAGATCTCCAGTATCATCTTTTGATACTGGTCATGGCTCGAAAGGGCCACCACTTACGGGCTATTCATGCCCGTGCCACCTCTTGGGTGGCTTAATTTTCATCAATCAATCAATCAATCCATCTGTGAAGATGTGGGTGGCTCCTGCTACTGCTATTCTATACATTTGCGATTCTATTATGCGCCTTAGGATTGTCGGATCATAGGCAGCCTTTTTCATTGGGAGACTTTCTATTACTATTTTGAAAGTAGGCTCTTCCCACGGCGCGGAAGGAGTGTAATTTGGGTGTGGATGATCACCCTCTCTATCAAGAATCATGTTTTTTAAATGTAGTCTGGTTAGGACTTTTCCTGCTCTTGCAACCCAAGAGTTTCCATTGTTTTGGCCTAGTCCAACCACCAAGGCCTGCCGTACTGGGATTGGATCAGAAGAAATAATTATCTTACTGACAATTGTAGCTGTCCTTTGTGATATTCTTTCTTGTAGAGAGGGCAAACCCGTCTCCAGTCTAAGAGTTTCAAGCCTGGTCCACATGGGGGCTCCCAGTGCGGCTCTCATAGCATTGTTTTGGGCAACTTCAAGCTTTTTCCACTGTTGGTGTGATAGATTTGTGAGTGCAGGGTGCGGCATAATCGATCACTGATCTGACTGCCTGTACTTAGTATGTGCGAAGGACTTGCAGATTGGCTCCTCCAGAGAGGGAGGTTAGCGACCTGAGAATTGCCGTCCGGGCCGCAGTTCGCTCTCTCAAGTAAGTGACCTCAGCATTAAAATTCATGTGTGTGTCCAGGATGATTCCTAGATACTGATAGGTGTCGACCCATTCAATTGGTTGACCCTGTACTGTGAGTTGGATGTTGGGCTTCGCTATTTTTATGGGCATGGCCTTTGACTTTGAGGGGTTGAGTTTGATCCCAATCTGTTTTGCCTCTTTACTGATGCAGTCTAAGCATTTGGGTGCAAGGCGCGCCGCATCCCTTCCTTTTATGATGATGACAAAGTCGTCCGCGTAGTTTAGCAGCCTGCAGTGATGTGGAAGTTTCAACCTCATTATTCTTTCCATTAAACAGTTGAAGAGAAGAGGGCTGAGAATACCTCCTTGCGGTGTACCATTTTTATGTCTTTTGTACTCAGAGATTGTGCCATGAAGTTTTACTCTTGCTTCTCTGTTTATGAGACAGTTTTTGTCCAGGAGAGCAGGTTGCCTCTGACCTCTTTGTCAATGAGGCAGCAGAGAATAGCTGGGGCGCTAGCCAGTTCAAAGGCTTTTTCGAGGTCCAGGAATATCAGCATTCCTGGTCTGTCATTCAAGTGGGCTAACAGAGTTGTAATACATTCCACTGTGCCAACCCCTCTTCTATAGGCATACATATCATGGTGCAGTTTAGGCATTTTCCACTCCAGTCTGTTGAGTGCCATTCTGTCAGCCGTCTTGGCTGCACAGCTTTGGAGAGAGATGGGCCAGGGATTAGCTGGATCTTTGGGTTTTGGGATCGGCACTATGTCTGCTCTATTCCAAGCAGAAGGTCTAGTTTGAGAAGTCCAGGCTAAATTAATTAACCTTAGGTATGCAGCGTCTCCCTCTGGGCCGAGGTTTCTAATCATTTTATAGGTTATTTTGTCGGGTCCAGGGGATGTATCCTTGGAGTTTTTCTTAGCCCAATTGAGCTCATTCAGTGTGAAGGGGGCATTAGTGTCAGAGACTTCTTCACATGCTGTAAAGATTCTGTGCCACCTTTCGTCCGGTCTGTACTGCTAATACATCTGGTGGAAGTTGATTGCTGGCTGCTCTCTCTCTGCAAACCTGGTTGCCAGTACTTCGGCTTCCTGTTGAGGATCCTTGGGGTGTGGGGCTTTAGGTGTTTTATTCCCTATGGCCCGGTGAATTTGCTGCCACATCTCTCCGAGAGAGGTGTGTTCATTCAGATGTGAACACCATTCCAGCCACTTTTGTTCTTTTATTTGTCTGGTCTCTCGATGCGCATGTTCCTTGACCTCACAAAGTAAGGTCCTGTTGCGGTCAATTGGCTGCTTTTTGTATAGCTTTCTTGTTCTGTTGAGTCTATGGTTGAGTTCTTTGACACGTTCGCAATAGTACCAATGATCTTTATGGTGTCCGGTGGACTGTTTTTTCAGTGGGATTGAGTGGTTGGCTGCACTTTGAATCGCTTTGACAAATTCTTGTTCTGCCTGATTAATGTCTTCGGGAAGATCATAGTTTCTTTGCCACTCTGAAATGAGGTTTTGAAATCGGTCCCAGTTTGCTAAAGCAAAGTTCCAGGCTTCAGATGGAGGCGGAGGTGGGGTGGGTAGGTCTAACTGAAGATCAATTTGGACCCCATAGTGGTCGCTTGTGAGTGTGGGCTCAACTGACCATGTTGCTGCATCTCTTAGGGAGGCTGAAACGAAGGTTAGGTCTAATCTGCCTCCTTGGATGTGGGTAGGTTCATTCTTGTTTAGGATTTGTATTTCTGGAAGCTGGTCCAGTAGATGTGTAACGTGAATGCTGGCCTCATTTGTTAATAAAATAAATAAATATAAATATCTTTATTCAGGTAAGGTACATACATACAAGTGATGTTACATTAATGGATTGATATATAGATAGAGCTAGTACATACAATGCCTAAAGCCACTATTACGCAATGCGTTACGGGCAAGAAAAACATTAATATCTAGAACTTAATACTAATTGAGCATAAAGAATAAAAAGTGTTGAGAACAAATACAAATAAAGATAAAAAAAGGGGGAACATGACTGAAAAAGCAGCACAAATACAATAGGTTGACAAACAGTGTTGATTAAAAAAAATAACAGACATCGGTTGACAATAGAGGAGTGAGGTAGGTTACAGGGAATTTATTAGGTAGTGTTTAGTTTTTATCTTAAACTGGTTGAGAGAGGTACAGTCTTTAACATGGTTGGGAAGGTCATTCCACATTCTGGGTCCCTTGATTTGTAGAGCATTTCTAGTTTGATTAAGTCGTACTCTAGGAATATCAAAACTGTATTTATTTCTGGTGTGGTGCTCATGGGTTCTGTTACAACCTTCAATGAAGCTTTTGAGGTCAGGATTGGCATTACAGTTCAGCGTTTTATATATGTATAATACACAAGAGAGAATGTGCAGTGACTTAATATCTAACATATTCAGAGATTTGAGTAAGGGTACCGAGTGATGTCTGGGGCCAGAGTTGGATATTGTCCTAATAGCAGCTTTGTGTTGGGTAATTAGAGGACGTAAATGATTTTGGGTAGTAGAACCCCAAGCACAAATACCATAGTTGAGGTATAGATAGATGAGGGAGTAATAGAGAGTAACCAGGGCAGGGCGGGGTACATAATATCTGATCTTAGAAAGAATGCCAACAGTTTTTGAAACTTTTTTTTGATATATTTAGAATGTGTCCCTGGAAATTCAGCTTGCGGTCGATGAGAACGCCAAGGAATTTGCCATCTATTTTGTTACAAATTTGGGTATTGTTTATTTTGAGATTTATCTGATTAGAGGATTTATTGCCAAACAGAATATAAAACGTTTTGTCAATGTTAAGGGTGAGTTTGTTGGCAGTTAGCCAAAGATGGACTTTCTCTAGCTCAGTATTTACTGTGGCATTTAGAGCAAGGGGGTCAGGACTGGAGTAAATGAAGGTTGTGTCGTCAGCAAATAGAATTGGTTTGAGGTGTTGGGAGGCATTTGGAAGGTCATTAATGTAGATGAGAAAGAGGAGAGGGCCAAGTATGCTGCCCTGAGGAACACCAATGTTGATGGGTAGGGTGGGAGAAATTGTATTATTCACAGAAACATACTGGAGCCTGTCATTAAGATAAGATTTGAGGTATTGCAGGGAGTGTCCTCTGACTCCATAATGATGTAATTTAAGAAGAAGGTTTTGGTGGTTGACAGTGTCTAAAGCCTTACGCAGGTCCACAAATAACCCAACAGGAAACTCATTTTAAATAAAATAAATAAATATGTTTATTCAGGTAAGGTATATACATACAAGTGATGTTACATTAATGGATTGATATATAGATAGAGCTAGTACATACAATGCCTAAAGCCACTATTACGCAATGCGCTTCGGGCAAAAGATTTTTATCAAGAGCTGCGTGAATTAAGTTAATCATACTAATAAGTGCATCGTTAGTGCTTTTTTGGGTCTTAAGCCATATTGACAAGAGCTAAGTATATTGTGTTTGGCTAGAAAAGAGTAAAGCTGCTTGTAGATTAGTTTTTCGAATATTTTTGACAAGTTAGGCAGGATTGATATAGGTCTGTAGTTGTTAACATCTGTGAGATCACCACATTTGTGGACAGGGGTTACTCTTGCTTTTTTTAGAATGTCTGGAAAGGTTTGGAGTTCAAGTGACTTGTTGAAGAGCAATGCAATAGCAGGGGCTAAAGATCTGGAGGCTTTTTTTGTAAATTAAAGTTGGTATCTCCTCGAGGGCACTAGACTTGGTTTTAAGGGAAAGGATTATCTCATTGACATCAGTGGAATTAGTAGGCTTTACGTACAGAGACTGTGGATAGTTACCTGTAAGATAGTCCTTAACATCAGTACAGGAAGATGGAATATCATTTGCAAGGGATGACCCAATGGAAGAGAAGAACCTATTGAACTCAATGGCAGAATCAGAGGCTGAAAGCTGACCAACGTTATTGGACAGGAGTGTTGGTTTATTATTAAAATCTTCTTTGATCCCAATATTTGTGAAATTGTGCTCCAAGTTTTTTTAATGTTGCTCTTTATTTGGGTAAATTTATCTTCATAGTATTTAGTTTTGGCTCGTCTAATTATTTTAGATAGCAATAACGAGTAATTCTTTGAGAATTACAATACAATACAATACAATACAATTTTATTTAGGTAAGGTACATACATACAATAAATATTTACAAGGATTGTTTGACTTATAGGTATAGCTAGTACATACAATGCCTAAAGCCACTATTACGCAAAGCGTTTCGGGCATGATAAACTTAAATGACAAGCTTAATACTAATTGAGCATAATGAGTAGAATGAAAACAAGAAATGAAAACATAGATGAAAAAGCAGCACAAATACAATTATGTCGACAAACAGCGCTCTTTAAAGAAAAAAACAGACATTGGTTGACAATAGAAGGGTACGGTAGGTTACAGGGAATTTATTAGGTATAGCTTCGCTTTTGGAGTACTGCTGCACAATGACAGCACCTTTCAAAGCTGGAGAAATTACTGACCTGGAGAGCGTGCAGAGATCCTTTACTGCTAGAATCCACTCAGTAAAACATCTAAACTATTGGGACCGACTAAAGAGCCTAAAACTGTACTCCCTTGAGCGCAGGCTGGAGAGGTACATAATAATTTACACGTGGAAAATATTAGAGAGGCTGGTCCCAAACCTGCACACAGAAATAACATCACATGAGACCAGAAGACATGGCAGGATGTGCAGAAAACCCCTGTTGAAAAACAGAGGTGCAACTGGTACTCTGAGAGAGAACTCTATCAACATCAGAGGTCCGAGACTGTTCAACACGCTTCCACTACACATAAGGGGCATAACTGGCCGACCCCTCACAGTGTTCAAGAGAGGACTGGATAAGCACCTCCAAAGGATACCTGATCAACCAGGCTGTGACTCGTACGTCAGGCTGCGAGCAGCCGCGTCCAACAGCCTGGTTGATCAGTCCGGCAACCAGGAGGCCTGGTCGACGACCGGGCCGCGGGGACGCTAAGCCCCGGAAGCACCTCAAGGTAACCTCAAGGTAAGGAGACTGTTCCTAGCCTATACTTCTTCTCAAGGTCGTGTTTTTTTCGCTTTGTTCTGTTCGAGCCCAGTGCCAATCGATGATGGGCATTAAAATCTCCACAAATGATTGTGTTTGTTATTGTCGCGTGTCCAAATAACACAGAGAGATCCATTTCGGCATGTGGAGACCTGTACACATTGAACACTTCAAGTTTGTCGTGTTTTAGCTCAATGGTAACTCCCATTACCTCTGTCCCTGCTCCACAATTGGGTGGGCTGGTTATGGACTTGGAGATCAGGTCACATTTTACATAGATTGCACATCCCCTGGATTGCCCATTGATCCATGGAAGGAAGAAGCCTCGATAGCTTGAGATTTTAGGTTCTAATCCGGCTCGAAGCAAGCTCTCCTGTAGTATCAGGATGTCTATGCCCTTGGTTGCTGCTATGCATTGCAAGTGTTGCAATTTAGTGCGCAGTCCTTGCGCATTCCATTGCAGGATCTTTAGACCTCTAGGTTCTTGGAATTTGCTGATAATTCCGTGGTATCCATGGAGTCTGATGAACACGCCATGGAAGTTGCAATTGGTGTATAGGTTCTTAGTGGACCTGAAATTGACTCATCAATGTCGCTTTCCGACGAGCTGGACTCTATCTGTTTTTTATGGGGGTGTCTCTTGCCCTGCTGTCTTGACGGTGTGGATATTACATCTTCGAATTTCTTGAGCTTGTGCTCAATTGTCTTCCGAGTCTCTGTGGTTTGCCTGATTCCATGTGAAGACAGCAGACTTTCGATCAACTCAGTGACCAAAGTTTTGAGTGTAGCGAGTAGATTATCCCAATAATATACTCGCTCCAAATGCATTGTTAATATTCCTGTCAATCTTTGGAGATGAATGAGGTGAGGCGTTGCCCGGGCAACACAGTGAGGTGTTGCCCGAGCATATAAGCAGCAGAATAGCAAACATTAACCAGAGTCTATTTTCAAGTGTGGTCTAGAACAGACACTTGCGAGATACCGTACCAACTGTCAGTGCGCTCAACTCACACCAAAGTATCACCTGTGTACTTCTGTATATTCGACCAAATATATATATAGTATCTTAGTGTCTGTGTTTATTTGTCACCATACTTTACGTAACAATAGAACCGTTACATTGGTGACCCCAGAGAGTTTCGACGATACTCAGCCACGATGGACTACAACATGGACTCTCACTGGACCTCTACTGCTACTGTTTGCTGTGATGGAACACTGCCAACACCCTCGCCACAGCTATGATTTTCATCGCGTCCATCTCTGCATTTTCATCTACTACGGCTTGCTGCTCCACGATCGTTACTCACTCATCTGACAGCCTCATCAATGATTACATCATGTTGGATCTACAGCCTGTCCTGCCGACTCTCTGTCGCTGCCAGGGCACTGCTTGTCCTATGCCCACGACAGCTGCTCTGTCATCAGATTCATCTACATGTTCACTGCATTTTGATACTCGGCCGACTCAAGCCCTTTGCGCAGTACAGGACTTACAGCTTGCGTTTCCGACACTTCGTCGCCTTCAGAACAATTCAGCTCTAGATGTGATTACCTCGTTGTCCTAACTACGTGCCTACATTACCTCCTAATGTCCTGGTGCCCGAGCCCATCCGCGCCGGATCTAAATAAAAATTATTATTATTATTATTATTATTATAAATGCTCCACCAGCGACCCAAGGACGCAACAATTATGCACATTCTTCTCTCCTGCTACACCGAGCTTGTCCACACACTGCCTACATCTTTTGGTACCAGACTACAATTTCCACAGTCAACAATGTAGTACTCGGCGTGTACAAGTCCTAATCAAACCCAAGACGCTACAGCTTCGACACAGAGCAGACAGCAGACTACGACCGCATCGAGCCGCCACACTCTCGCTCCCCGAGTTCAGACACTCACAATTCTCAATCGAGCCGCCACGCTCTCCAACATAGAGCTCCACGACTCCGGCCTCACTCAGCTCTCTGCTCTGCTCCAGGCTTCGTCTCAACGTCTGCGACACTGCTAAATCCAGAGACACATCCGCCGACTACGCAGTTCACTTTTCAACCCCAGTTACCAGCCGCACCACAACCTGATCCTACGACGACGGACGATCCTGTGCGACCTCCCACCCTACGACCCTAGTTAGATGACATCAGCGAAGAGGAGAAAGTTAACTTTGATGGTTATGTAACGCGAGCAGGGTGTACAATTCAACGACCAGCTAATGTTCCTTGATCAAGTATTTTTCCTTTCATCCCCTGCGAGGGGGAGTTCTGTAGCGAGTAGATTATCCCAATAATATACTCGCTCCAAATGCATTGTTAATATTCCTGTCAACCTTTGGAGATGAATGAGGTGAGGCGTTACCCGGGCAACACAGTGAAGTGTTGCCCGAGCATATAAGCAGCAGAATAGCAAACATTAACCAGAGTCTACTTTCAAGTGTGGTCTAGAACAGACACTTGTGAGATACCGTACCAACTGTCAGTGCGCTCAACTCACACCAAAGTATCACCTGTGTACTTCTGTATATTCGACCAAATATATATATAGTATCTTAGTGTCTGTGTTTATTTGTCACCATACTTTACGTAACAATAGAACCGTTACATGAGCATTGGCCAGAGAGCGTCCAGTTCAGTGGGAGCACTATTTATTGCTGTGCAGGTTTGGGGCCTAGTAGCTTTTAGACCCTTCTCGGTGGTAACTTTAACACTGGAATTGCTACTCCTATTGGCCCCAGTGTGCTTGCTGGATGAAATGGGAGGCCGACTGCTTTGAACATGATTCTTGTGTCCTCCATCTTTCTTTTTGTCCTGTACAGAGGTCTTCTCACCCTTCACCATGGCCGATGGTGAAGGGGGAGAGCCCCTCTCTGCCCCAGACTTCCCGCGCATCTGCGCGGGGCGCACTGCGCAACTGTTTCTTTGTCCCCCTCTTCAGAAACATCTCCGATTTGTATTTCAAATCAGAGGCCATATATGTGCTGTCAATCTGCTGTATGGTGTCTATTAATCTTGTTTAAATTACTAATCAAGCTGTCAATGTAATCAATCAAAGCTTTAATATAACAATGTGCTTTAATATACTTACTAAGCTCTCTCATCTCATTTTTCTCTTGCAATGTATCTTTATCATTTATCAATTCTGATAGAAATTACCTACTTAAAATTATCTGTTAGATTAAGGACCTGACCGAAACGCTGCGCGTACTAGTGGCTTTACTAGAGTGTAAATACTGTACTATCCAATGTATTCTCACAAACCCAATGTACCTTCTTGTATATAAATAAATAAATAGATGTGAATTATTTATGGATAGTATGTACAAAACGTGCTGTACGATGGTTCGAATCCTCGTCACGGCCCTTGTGGATTTGTTCATTGTACGATTGTGTACGAAGTGACCTCAAGCGCTGTTTGACATACCTGTGTATTGTTGGTCCAGCATCTGCTGGGGATTTTATTATGAAATAAATTGATAACATTGTACATGATATTTTTTTTAAATGTATGTATAAGAATATACTATACTTATTTAATGAAACTTATAATGCATTGCGAATCAGGATCGCTGATGAAGAAGGGAAGAATATGAGAAACTTGAGGAGGGAACATCAGATGCGGCGGAGCTGAGGAGCGTGTTGACGTCTGTGAGTGACAGCTGGAGGCGGTGTGGTGGCCATGGTCTCCTGTTGCTAGCACTTTGCCTCTCCCTCCTTGTACGGTGCTTCCTCCGCCCTCACTCCCACGCTTTAAGATGGACATGGGGGGCGGCCGACTAATACGGTTAATGATCGCGGTGCTGGTGGTGGTGGTGATATGGAAGGTGCTGGATTACTCTGATCTGCCCAGTGCTGAGCCGCCTCCAAACTTCCAGGTTGGTGGGGCTGCGCCGGCGGAGGGCAAGGCAGGTGAAGACACTGACAAGTCTCTCGTACTGGCTCCTGCACCGACCAGCAACGACGAATTGGTGAGTGCCATGTTTCTTCCTCGGCAGCTGTGGTCAGGAGAGTCATTCCATTTCCAGGTTCTGAATATTCTTGCCACATTTTTCTACATGATTTGGGTTAGGTTAGGGTTTATGAGGATGGTGTGATCAGCACGTTCTTGGAAACGTGTTATATTGGAGAATGTATTTCTAGGAGCTACTGGAATACACATTCACACAGGTATGCACACACAGGTGTGCATACCAAAGGTGTGCTCTGACCAAAGAGCCAAAGCTCAACCCCCGCAAGCACAATTAGGTGAGTACAGGTGCTTGCCACACTAAACGTAGTGGCACTCCCTCCACAAGGTGATTATAGTTACAAAAGGCAAAGAGGCTCAAAGAGTCTGGCATCTTGTGGAGGAGGGGTCTTGTGGAAAGTAAATCTAAGCTGTTGTGGATGGTGAGATCCAAATCCTAATTTTTCCTGAGGATGACGTGAACTATATGTTTGCTACAGCTGGAACTTCTTTTCAGCTGCCTCAAGAAGCATTTTGGCTCATTCTAACCTCTGATTAGCTTACCTGAGCTTCTTTGGGTCAGTCTTTGTAAAACATTTGGTCTCATCCTTTACAAACTTTTGGCCATAGAATGAACTCTAGTGCACCAGGTTCTTCTGTGGTTACTCCTGTCTTGTCTAAGGGAATTTTATGTCTTGCCTAGTCATTTTGCCACTTTACCTCTATGGTGAGGCCAGTGTTCCCTTAGGTGCAGTGATCATTGGTGGTTCTTCCTTTCAGGCCATTTATGACAAACCACAGTGATACGTTGGATGGAGGGGGGGGGGCATTAGTTGGACTCGCCCCGAGATTCTTGGGCATTTGCTACGTCGCTGAAGGCCTTTGATGGACTAGGTACTTCTTCTTTGGGTGGCTCAAGCTCCTGGTCAAGCATCCACTCCTATACTCTGCTAAGTCATTTTTTACTTGTTGGCAAAGTGCTGATTGCATAGTCTTATTCTATGCACCAGTTACCATTTTTTACCTGTGCAGAAAAGTACAAGTAAAAAAATGGTAACTTTTCTGAGCATTTGTTTATTCTCAACTTCTCCCAAATCAGCTGGCCTTGTCCTTCTCACTTCTTTTTGGATGACCACTGTGTTTAGGCTCACTGGGTCTTGTTAAATCAGGCTTGACTCGTCTTCCTTGATCTGATGAATGCTTATTGGCACATTTCTATTCACATAGGGATCAGGGATTGGCTGGAGTTCCAAGTGAGTCATCTTTGTTAAGAATTTTTAGTTCATGTTTTTAATCTTAATGTGGCTCATAGAGTATTTTATCAGGTTGACCTGAATAGCCATTAGGGAACTTCGGTTGTTAGATATGTTTTTTAGGATGATGTGCTTGCCTAGTTTTCTCCATTTGGGTTCCTAGTGTGTTGCATCCAACCTGGTTGTTGATGTGGCTGGAAGTTGGTGCCTTTCGCCAGGACGACCTCTCGCTTCCTGAATCGACATTGATATGTTCCACACCAATTTCTGTCTGGTCCCTGGCTGAAATTATCTCTTATGTCTGACTCTTCACAGCAATGACCCTTGGTGCATTGTGGAAGGTTTTAAAGATTTAGGAAGTAATTAAAAACATTTAAATCCTTTGATATAAATAGCAAAGTATGTGTGAGAATACAACCTGTCCTCCTGTTTAGACAGTGCTTTTTGTAACTGTGCTCCATAGTACTGTACAAACATTGATGTAAAAGGCAATTAGATGGTAGAATTTGGTACTACAGTACTCACCTTATAGTCTGGAAAAATAAAGCTAAAAAAGAAACTTAAATATTCATAGGCCTAGTATAGCATATATATGTACTATATTAGGCCTCAGATAGTGTGTTAGGCCTAGAAAGGTTAGGTTAGTTTATGTTGTCTTTGCAACATAAATACTTAACCTTCTCCGGTTTGTCCAAATTCAGTAGTAACGATTTCTACTTTTTACTTGTCCATTACGTCATAAATTTATATACTGTACAGTGGTACTTTCGTTTATGATCGTAATCCTTTCCCAGAGATGCGTTGTCAACTAAAATTTTGTCAACCAGAATGAATTTTCCCATAAGAAATAATGTAAATTGAATTAATCAGTTCCACACCCCCAAAAATATTAACTTAAAAATACCTTTTATACTGATTAACACTCATTTTGTACTAGCTACAATACAGTACTGTGTGTATATCTTACCTTGAATGAGGACTTGTTGGTGTATGGAAAATGGTGAGAGGATGAGGAGAGGTGTTAGTGTTTGGAAGGGAAGTCCCCTTCCATTACAAGATCAGGCAGTGATGACTTTTCTGGGGTACTCTCTCTCTGCCGGAACAACCGTGGAAATTTTCAAGAGAAAACTAGATTAATTTTCTCCAAGGGGTGCCAGACCAACTGGGCTGTGGTGCATATGTGGGCCTGCAGGCCACTCCAAGCAACAGCCTGGTGGACCAAGCTCTCACAAATCAAGCTTGGCCTCGGGCCGGGCTTGGGGAGTAGAACAACTCCCAGAACCCCATCAACAAGGTATCAAGTATGTATCTATGTTTTGCCTGCATACCGCTGGGACCTGCTTGTGGCTCACTGCTTGTTTTCTCACTAAAAACCTAGCAACACTTGTTTTTTCCTATGCTGTAACACTTGTCTGAAGCGAGACATTACATTGTCATTAAAAAGGTTAACACAGTGGCCTGCTGCAGCTTGATTTGGGTGAGCCTTTTCAACAAAAGTTTGCATTTCTTCCCATATTGTACACCATTTCTTAATTGTTGAGGAAGGGAAGTCCTCTACTGCCTCCTCCTCCCCTGAAGAAATTTCCTCAGCCGTCTCTTGTTGTTGCTCCTTGTGAAGGGCCAGGAGTTCGTTGTTCCCTCGTTGCATTTTCATGTTTACGAATGATCTCATGTTTTTCCTCTATGGTCATCCTCGCAATTATTTTCTTGGGTTGAACTTTATGACTGACTTTCTTGGGACCTATGGCGTGATATATAATAAGAACTTTAAATAAGAAAAATAATAAGAAAAAACAAAAAAGCAGGCAAACAATGAAATTATTCATGAAGAATTCAAGTGCAGCCACGGTCGTCACTACATGGGGTAGACTTATAAACAAACCTGAGAGTGCCTCGCCCTAGCGCCATGCGCTCGTTCGACCCATACTCGTATGAACAGACGTCGTCTTTCAAGTAAACCGTCGTGCACCATTTAAAATTTTACGATGAATTTGACATCAGCAACCAAAAAATTTGTACTCTTGGGAAGTCGTGAACCGAGGTTCCACTGTATGTACTATGGTCCTCATCATTAATATATATTGCTAAACAGAAGAATGTGCTGGAGAATATGAGTAAAAATAGGAGAGGCTTTTAATGTGGGATGGGTGTAAGATAGGCGTTGAATAATTATAATAAGTCTTTAATTATAAATGGAGGGGTTAGAGGATGTGGGAGTAGGTGGTAAGGAAAACTGGAATGAGTAGAAGTGTACTTTATTGTGATGAAGCTGAAAAATTGTCACTTATTTGAGTGCTGATAATGTAGGGATTCTACAGAGAATGAGGAAGCATTGCAACACATTGTGATGAGTTTGATAGTGTGCAAGAGAAAAAAGTTGAATGTTGGTGTAAGAAAAATTTAAGATTATGGTGTTTGAGAGAACGGGGTCAGGATGTCATGGATTTTGTAGGTATAGGGGTACCTTGGTTTAAAAATTTAATCCGTTCCTGGAGACGGTTTGTAACCCGAAAATTTGTAAACTGAAGGGAATTTCTATATAAGAAATAACGGGAAATTATTAATCCGTTCCTGACTCTCCAAAAACATCACTTCAAATTAAATTTTATACCTAATTCACCCAAATCTTCACTACAAAAGTATGTTAAAGTTATTACCCTTGCTGATGACTCCTGTTGGCATATGGAAGATGGTGAGGAGCGGGGAGGAGGAGAGGTGTTACTGTTTGGAAGGGATGTCTCCTTCCATTATAACATCAGGCAGTGAAGATTTCTCTGGCACATTTTGCCTGCATACCCCTGGGTCCTGGTTGTGTCTCACTGCTTGATTTTCTCACAAGGAAACGTTCCACTGAAGATTGTTTTTCCCTTCTTTGCAAAACTTGTTTGTAGTGAGGCATCACATTGTCATTGAAAAAATTAATGCAACGGCCTTCTACAGCTTTCTCTGGGCGAGTCGTTTCAATAAAAGTTTGCCTTTCTTCCCACATCTTACACCCTCTTCCTAATTGTTGAGGAAGGGACATTCTCTACTGCCTCATCCTCCTCTGAAGAAATATCCTCAGCTGCCTCTTGTTGCTGCTCCTTTTGAAGGTTCTTCAGAGGTCAGTTCTTCATTGTGTTCTTCCACCAACTCCTTTACATCAGCACCATCCAATTCCAAGCCCATTTTATGGCCCCGAGTAGCAGTTTCCTCAACAATTGGGACTTCATTTACAAGCTCAAACCCCTCAAAGTCTAGTTCTGACACACATTCAGGCCACAATTTTCTCCAGCCAGAGATCAGAGTTCTTTGAGTCACTTCTTGCCAGGCTTTGCCAACAAGTTTTAACCCTTTAACTGTGCAACGCTCCTGCAGGCCCACATCTGGGGTGCGCTACGCGCCTCCGGGTATTTGTATTTTTCACATTCCATTCAAAACTCCCGCGGCTACATGGGGTTCACACCAGCTTCCTCAGGGCTCTTGCAAACAGAGGCCATCTTTGAAAAAAATTGTGGTCCACATTATTGGGTGTGAGAGCCTCAGTAGTGAGTGAGCAACCAAGGCTGGCGCACTCAGCATGAGCTCAGACCACTTGTGCTTGTGACCACAGCATTGCCTAATAATGTCAAAAAATATATATAACTTGTATTATTTAGCCATAATAGTATTACAGAAGAGCCTGAGTGTGATAATGGCTGTGTACAATGTTCAAATATTAGTGATTCAATGCTGTTCACAACACTACTCACAGCACCACAGCATTATTTCGTCTATCTAGGAATCTTCAAACAACTTCTTAGGTTCCTTTACAAAGTAAACTTGTGGTCAATTATGTATTTACAGGATTTAGTGACCAGTATTATGATAACAGCAGGATTGTGGTGATAATAAGCACTGTGAGTAGTATTGTGGGAGGAGGAATTGTGGTGAGGGAGCGAGGGAGAGAATCGAGGTAGCCTCACTGTGTGTGGCAGCCACTCTTGTTTTGCTCATCATACTAGCTTAGTGGTTCACTATGGTGAACACATTTGTTCATGGGTATATACAATGTGTAATTACCTAAGTGTAATTACAGGATGAGAGCTATGCTCGTGGTGTCCTGTCTCCCCAGCACTCTTTGTCATATAATGCTTTGAAATTACTGACGGTTTTGGCCTCCACCACCTTCTCACTTAACTTGTTCCAACCGTCTACCAGTCTGTTTACAAAAGTGAATTTTCGTATATTTCTCCATGAAATGATGAATGATCTCCATGAAAAAGTCATGAACAATTTCTTTAGTATTTCTCCATTCATGTATTTAAAAGCAATTCTGAGGTTAGAAAGTGTAGCATAGGCTCCTTACACAATGTTCTTAATGTGCTCCTCAGGTGACAGTTTTCCATCTAGAACCACCCCCTAGATTCCTTTCTTTGTCAGAATTCTTTAAAGATTTCTCACATAATTTATAGGTTGTGTGGGGTCTATGTTCTCCAATTCCACATTCCATAACATGGCATTTATTCACATTAAATTCCATTTGCCAAGTGTTGCTCCATATACTTATTTTGTCCAGGTGTTCTTACCTGGTTACCTGGTTGATGGGATTCTGGGAGTTCTTCTACTCCCCAAGCCCGGCCCGAGGCCAGGCTTGACTTGAGAGTTTGGTCCACTAGGCTGTTGCTTGGAGCAGCAACAACAATCCACGGTTGTTCCGGCAATATTTCTTATGCTTGCTGGGAGGGTGTTGAACAACCGGGGACCTCTGATGTTTATACAGTGTTCTGTGATTGTGCCTATGGCACCCCTGCTCTTCACTGGTTCTATTCTGCATTTTCTTCCATATCGTTCACTCCAGTACGTTGTTATTTTACTGAGACGATCCCAATAATTTAGGTGCTTTATCGCGTCTATGCGTGCCGTATATGTTCTCTGTATTCCCTCTATTTCAGCAATCTCTCCTGCTCTGAAGGGGGACGTGAGTACTGAGCAGTACTCAAGACGGGACAACACAAGTGACTTGAAGAGTACAACCATTGTGATGGGATCCCTGGAGTTGAAAGTTCTCGTAATCCATCCTATCATTTTTCTGGCTGTCGCAATATTTGCTTGGTTATGCTCCTTAAACGTTAGGTCGTCAGACATTATTATTCCCAAATCCTTTACATGCTGTTTTCCTACTATGGGTACATTTGATTGTGTTTTGTACTCTGTATTATGTTTAAGGTCCTCATTTTTACCGTACCTGAGTACCTGGAATTTATCACTGTTAAACATCATGTTAGTTTCTGATGCCCTGTCGAAAATTGTATTAATATCAGCTTGAAGTTTTTCAATGTCTTCAGCTGAGATAATTTTCATGCTGATTTTTATGTCATCTGCAAAGGATGATACGAAGCTGTGACTTGTATTTTTGTCTATATCTGATATGAGAATAAGGAAAAGCAGCGGTGCAAGGACTGTACCCTGAGGTACAGAACTTTTAACTGCACTTGGACTAGATTTTATATGGTTGACCGTTACTCGCTGAGTCCTGTTTGACAGAAAACTGAGTATCCAGCGTTCTACTTTACCGGTTATTCCCATTGACTTCATTTTGTGTGCTATCACGCCATGGTCACATTTATCGAAAGCCTTTGCGAAGTCCGTGTATATCGCATCAGCATTCTGTTTTTCTTCTAATGCCTCGGTGACTTTGTCGTAGTGCTCAAGTAGCTGTGAGAGGCATGATCTTCCCGCTCGAAATCCATGTTGGCCTGGGTTGTGAAGGTCATTGGTCTCCATGAAATTGGTGACCTGACTCCTAATCACTCTCTCAAATACTTTTATGATGTGCAATGTTAGTGCAATTGGTCTATAATTCTTTGCCAATGCTTTGCTCCCTCCCTTGTGTAGAGGGGCTATGTCTGCTACTTTAAGTGCATCTGGTATCTCCCCCATGTCCAAGCTCTTCCTTCTTGAAGGGCATGGCTATCATCTAGGTTTCTTATCTTCCCTATTATCTTAGCATCATCAGCAAACATGTTCATGTAATTCTGTATTCCCACTGGTAGATCGTTTATGTAAACAATGAACATTACCAGTGCAGGAATGTACACTGTACATTGTGTATACAGTGTACACTGTATATATTGTGTAATACAGTGTACACTGCACACTGTACACAGTGTGCTGTGTACAGTGTACACTGTACACAGTGTGCAGTGTACAGTGTACACTGTACAGTGCAGTAGCACTGTACACTGCACTGCAGGGTACAGTGCAGTACCCTGTGGTACTCTACTCGTGACGTTCCTCCAGTCCGATACCTTGCCTCTGATTATGGCCCTCATTTTTCTGTCAGTTAAGAAATTTTTCATCCATGTTAGTAGCTTACCTGTCACCCCTCCAATATGTTCCAGTTTACAGAACAACCTCTTATGGGGAACTCTGTCGAAAGCCTTTTTTAGGTCCAGATAGATGCAGTCAACCCAACCATCTCTTTCCTGTAAAATCTCTGTGGCTCGATCATAAAAACTGAGTAAGTTCGTTACACAGGATCTTCCAGATCGAAAACCATACTGTCTGTCTAATATTATATCGTTTTCCTCTAGGTGTTCTACCTATTTAGTTTTAATTATCTTTTACAATATTTTGACTATTACACTTGTCAGTGATACAGATCTATAATTAAGGAGTCTTCCCTGCTTCCACTTTTGTAGATTGGAACTATGTTAGCCTTTTTCCACACATCAGCTACAACTCCTGTAAACAGGGATGCCTGAAAAATCAGTTGAAGTGGAATGCTGAGGTCGGGTGCACATTCTCTCAGAACCCATGGTGAAACTCCATCTGGACCAACTGCTTTGTTCTTACTTAGCTCCTTGAGCATTTTTTCCACTTCGTCTCTAGACACCTACCTCTATGTGCTCTGTTGCTCTCTGGAATTTTTATTGTGTCTGGTTCCCTAAAGATTTCATTTTGTACAAACACACTTTGGAACTTTAAGTTTAGTGTTTCACACATTTCCTTTTCATTTTCTGTGAATTTATTTCCCATTTTCAACCTCTGAATATTATCCTTTACCTGCAATTTGTTGTTTATGAATTTATAGAATAGACCTGGTTCTGTTTTACATTTGTCTGCAATCCCTTTTTCAAATTTCTTTCTGCCTCTCTCCTCACTTCCATGTAGTTGTTTCTCGCATCTTTGTATCGCTGGTATGTTTGGGGGTTTGGCCTCTTAATTCCTGTATTGATTCCATTTTTGTGTCTTTTGGTCTCTGGCCCTCTCACAATTTCTATTGAACCAATCCTGTTTCCTAGTTCTGCATCTCTGGTTTGGTATAAATTTTGTTGTGCCTTTATCATATATTTCACAAAACTTGACATACATCTCATTCACTTCCTTGCCTAGCAACAAGTCTGTCCAATTATACTCGCTAAAAAAATTTCTAAGGTCGCCATAATGTCCTCTCGTGAAGTCAGGTTTTTCAACTGCTTCAACCTCCTTATTTTCTTCCAGATTATAATGCATTGCATACTTTATTCCCAAAAAGACATGATCACTTTTACCCAATGGAGGAAGATACTGAATGTCAAATATCTCTTCCTCCTTCTTGGTAAATATCAAATCTAGCATGGAGGGAACGTCCCCTTCCCTCATCCTCGTAGCTTGTTTAACATGTTGATACAAGAATGTTTCCAGGATGAGGTCTACAAATCTACAGGTCCAAAAATCTTCTGTTTTAGCTTCATATGCTTCCCAGTCTATGGATTTCAAGTTGGTCACCGACTATCAACAGTCGTGATCTGTCGTTATCAGCTCTCGCTATAATCTCTCTTTGTTATAAGACCTCGTTTACTATCTAGCTCCTCCTTTGACCATGTGCTGCTTGGCAGTGGACTATATGCATTTATGATCATTAGTTTATCATCTGCATGGCAGATCTCTAGTACTATTATGTCAACTTCTTGTGGATTGGCAGTCATTATTTCTTTCACCTTTAGGCACAGCAACACCACTGCCTTTCCTAATTTTTCTGTCCTCGTGGTACAGTTGGTAGTCAAGTCTGGTCGAGGGAGGGGAAAGACGTACCATGTGCGCTCCATTAAAATCGTGACATTAACCGGGATTTCTTAGGACTACAGCCATGGATTACTGATTACAGACATCACAAAGTGCATAGTGACCCTCTGGAAAATTGAAAACAGTCATTAACAATGGAACTTTGTGTTTAATAGAGAATAAACGGGAGACCACGTGGGAGGCAGTGCACGAGGCTTTGTGTACATGCGTGTAGGCGGTATGAGGAAAAAATAGTGAACAGTGATTCATGGAACGGGTATCACAACACACATATAAGTTGGAAGTGTAGGAAAATCGTACATAGAATATTATAAATATAGAATACTAGAAATATAGAATAGTGGCAAGAGGCGGCATCAGCTAGGCTGTGTTTACACAAGCCACGAGGCCTACCCCAGGGCAGTCCCACAGTGATAAAATACGGAAAATATATAGTGTAATATGGAAATAGCGATCTAGGAATTGGTAATAAAGTGAATGAGTACCATTGCAAGCCGGAAATTAGGCAGAAAATTCCTTGTAAGAATACAAGAAAGAATAAATCAGTGTTATAAATCGAGTAACTGGAAACTGGTGACATCAACCTGGGACAACAAGAGGGCAACTGTACGCACCGGGGACCAGCTTCGCTACCCTACGCTCAGTACCTGCCACACAGTTTGAACAAAATAACATACATAATATTACAAATATACGGTATACATATAATATTATAAATATTAAATATATAAATATATACATATAATTTTATAAAGAGTTAAAAGGACTGACATCAGCAAGTGATCCATACAGTGAAGCACAAATACAATACAATACATCAGACAATGGAGAGGTGTGGCAAGTGTTCAGGAGTATTGGGAACACGTAATGTAGGCGTCAAGTGTTGCATCTGTAACATAAGATTTCACCCGAGCTGTGCAGAATTATCTCCAGGATGCACAAAGAGGCAAGGAATTTACTGGGTTTGCAAAGATGACAGATTAATGTTGGAGAACATAACTAAACTGATGAAAAACATTCCCGAGTCACAGAGATTATCATTCACAGAAAAGCTACCAGTGATATATGCAGACTGGGAAAAGACAACATTGGATAACGACCAAAACTCAGGAACAGATAGTTTAGAGAACCGCAGCAGTAGTGTGGAGGAAGAGGGTATTGTGGTACAGCAATATTGCAGAGCCAGGTAATACAAACGATGAGAGCAACAGTGAGACAGAGTGCATAAATGAAGGAATTGGGACGAAAGACGGAGATGGCTCCAATAAAGTGGTAGACAAGACAGACACAGGTATAAATACCTTGAAAAACGCAAAACCGGAACATATTTGCAAATTCTACGCTAAAGGAATATGCAAATATGGAAAATAAGGAGCAAAATGCAATTTTCTGCATCCTCGAAAATGCAGGAACATGTTGGCGAGGGGTACATGCCATTTTGGAACTGGGTGTAGATACTTTAACCCTAAATTATGTCAATTTTCAATTAGGGACAAAAAATGCTACTATCTTCAGTGTCCGGAATTCCATGTGAGAGGTACAGTGTTATAGACGAGAAGATCAGTATGACACTACAGGAAATTTTTTAGAGGAAGGCAGAAACAGAGTAGTAAATATAAGAGAAAGGAACAGTCAGATGGAACCACTACAGGATTACAGAGGGGAAGGGAGATACCCACAAGATGAGAATACAAATTATCAACAAGCACGCAGGTACTACACCACACAACACCCATCCTACTACCAAACCTGGATGAATCAGTTCCAAAACAACACACCCTGGACCGGGGTAGAGTGGGGGGAGAACTACCAAAACCCACCAAAAGTGACACGCAATGTGGGAAATCATTCATATTTGCAAACATACAAGGCTTGAAACCAAAATCAAGAAATAAAGTTAAGTTCATAAAGGGCCTCCTAATAGAATCGAACTCAATATTTGGTGCATTTACAGATACCCACACAAAACACCACATGGATAGTGAAATCTGGATTCAGAATTATAATCTATATAGATGTGACAGTAATTAGGTCAAGTGGAGGAATAGGTCTGTATATGTATATTAAAGAGGAGCTGGCATGCACAGAGCTCCTGAACTCGTCCAATGAGGTGGTAGAGGTACTTGGAATCAAGGTAGAAAATATGAACCTACTTATTATTTTAATATACAAACTGCCAGATGCAACAGTTGAGGAATTCACTGAGCAGATCCACAAAATAGAGAATATCCTTGATAACCTAGCAAACCCAGTACCAGATATCGTCTTCCTTGGAGACTTCAATCTACCCAGTTTAAAATGGAGAATAGTAAACAATATCATAGCAGGAAGTCAACCTGGAAATAACCAACCACATGTCAGAGAACTACTGAGATTCTATGACAAATTCTCGCTCAGTCAGCAGATTACAGAACCAACTAGGAACGAAAACACGCTGGACCTGATATTCACGAACAATGAGGAGCTAATCAGAGACATTACTGTCTCAGACACTACGTACTTGGACCACAAGCTCATTGAAGTGCAAACTAACATTAATAACGTTAGTAGGCCCAACAGAAACAACAAGCGAGAAGGGCTATTCAATAAATTCAATTTTAACACTTTCGCACTCTCCGCAAAGGTCACTCAGCCAACCAAATGTGCGCGCTGCGTTTTTATCGCTTAAGCGTAAAAACAAAAATGTGTATACTCTTTTTACTCTTCTGACCTTAGCTCTCATGCTACGTATTTCATTTTGGTACCAACGTGTTCGCAATAAAATTCTCTAGAAGAACATTAGTAAAATAAGTCACGAAACATATAGGGATACCAGCACCAAATAAATAACTACATAGATGACTCGCCGTGAGCGCCCATCAGCAACAAAATGTTTTTACTCTTGGGATTGTAATCACCTCCACACTTGTTCTACAGCGTTAATTTTGGTATCAATGGACTCGCAATGAAATTCCCAACACGGTGATATGAATATAAGCGTAGAATAATGATGCAGCCCGCCCGCAAGAGTGTGGGAAGTGGTGAAATTGTTACCTGGTATCGGTGACGGGACGACGCACGGCGCTTTGAAAGTTTATACTTATTTCACTCTCATGACATTAATTTTCTATGTACGTCATTCATTTTTATGTCAATGTGTTCGCAATAGAATGTTCTATGTGCCCATAGGTAAAAAATATCAACAAAGCGTAAGTTAGAATAGCGACAAATATAAAACAACGCTGGAACATATCAGTGAGCGTCAAACACACACGAAATATTTTTACTTTTGTTATGTTTGTCAAGATTATACTTGTTGCACACAGTTATTTTTGGTTGTATATTGATCGGAATAAAATTCCCTAAACAGACATATGCATATAATACATGATATGGGGGAAGAATTACCAGTATAAACGGCTAAAGTCACCCACCTGCAACCCGTTTGGGACAAAATACCATTTGATCGAAGTTATCCACACCTTTCATGAACTTATTGTACCATGCAGCCTAGTGGTGAGAAAGAGAGCCTCATAGCGCACAGTTTGAAACAAACCCAAAGTAAATCGGATAAAAATTGAATTTTATACAAATATTTTAAAAGTAGACATAACTTTATGTCCACTATGCGTTTACGTTAGACGAAACCGAACGCGCCGGCGCGTCCAGATAGCGCGAAAGTGTTAATAATAAGAGGATAGACTGGGAGAAAATAAACAAGGAACTTACAAACATTCAATGGGAAATGTTCTAAGAAATAAAAATCCTACACAAGGAATAGAAAAACTGACTTCTGAAGCATATGAAGTCTGTCTGAAACATGTTCCTTTGAGGAAAGCCAGAAAGAGGTCCAATGTAGAAAGAGAACGTAGACGACATTACAAAAGGAGGAAGAAATTAACGGAAATGCTTAAGCAGACACGACTCTCCATACAGAGAAGAAATAATTTAAACGGAGATTGAAGAAATCGAACAGAGACTGAAGCATTCCTATCAGACTGAAGAAAGGCAACTAGAACAGAAAGCAATTCAAGAAATAAAGAAAAACCCAAAATATTTCTTCACATATGCTAAATCAAAAGCGAAAACCACTGCCAGTATTGGACCTATTCGTATTAGTGAAGGTTCATACACTGAGGATGACAAAGAAATTAGTGAAATCCTAAAAAAGCAGTATGAGGACAGGTTTAGCACTCTGATACTCAGCATGAAAGTGGAAGATTCGGACAATTTCTTTTTGGGGGTTTTCTTTTTTGCTTTCTCGACTGCAATGCGTACGTCGCCAATGTACATTTGGCAGACGCTTCTCGAAACTGTCGGAATTAGCAGAATAGAAAATATGAGAGCAACCGTACAGGGCCTGGGAGCAAGGTCGAGTTAGTCCTTGAGGGTCTCTTCTCAGACTAGCCTCACCTGGTCCTGCTCCACGTTGATGGTTGGAATCTCCTCAATGATTCAACACTTTAAGGGACTCCTAGGGTCCTCATCACATTTAGAGTTTAGTGAATGTAGGCAACTCGGTGTTGAAGACACCTAGAGCTGAAGGCTTCAGTAATTGATTGGCAGTATTCAGAAGTGGTTCAACGGAAACACCGCATAAAGCTTAACAGTAGTTTATTTACTAACTTAACCACTAATACAAAGGGTGCTTGATTTACTTTAGATTGGCGTGAGAAAGGCTATGGTTGCATTAGCGAGACTCTTGACGTCTGGCTAAATGACTCGTATCCACTCGTGGAGAAACACTGACACAGTTGACAGGCAATCATTAACACGGCAACCTAACTGCAGGTATGCAAAGGGATCACAAGAGTTCCAACCGGATACTCGGTAATGATGATATGCAATAAATCACAAATACACTGTCAATAGGACAGGCAAGAACATGCACAATAATATTATCACACAATACTAAATGTGTGGTGTATGTGAAGCTCACATTCACAGACGAGTGAAATGCAGTGATACCACACAGATAACACGCATACACCATCAATTCACCTATAACCTGTGACAGGTATAAGAAGGTGAGAACTGTGGTTGTTTCCTCAGATCAACACAGACACAATAAAACAATGACATGATCTTGTACTTACAGATGGGAGTATCTCTCTTATTTACTCACTCACTCGGGCACATTTATACAAGCACTCGTAGGTGGCCTGACAGCTAGTTTCGCTCTTAGACAGGGAGGGTACTCACAGTAGGGCGTGCTGTATGCTTAACAGACACACACACACACACACACTTGGCACTGGCGGCGAGTAAGGGTGGTGACATCACGTCGTACAGTGAGGGCGGTGGCGGGCGCCTCGAGATACCGAGGTGCTGAGGTACTAGCTACATGCTCTGGACAGAGTGGCGGCTGGCGGCAGCTGTGGTACCATGCAGGTATACTTGTGGTAAAGTCGCACACAGATTACTTAGGCAGTGGCACTGCCTTAGTTCACTCTAGGTCACTCACAGCGATCTTTGTCACCAGGGGTTACCTGATACCAGTCTGTTTCGCTCTGGTGATTTGTCACTTTAGGCTTCTGAACAATATACTCACAATCAGGATTCTGAGCGAGTGTGGGTATATCGAAAAGACGCTGAGTTAACTTGACGGTGAGGAATGGGCGGTGTTCAGTCTATTGGCCGATAGACAGAACAGGACACATCCTCTATGCAAGAGCTCCCTCATGAGAATACTTTTGCCTGAGGCTCAGGGCGTGTCGTGGGCACAACACAAAGCATTACGATTTGACCAATAGCGTTGCAGCAAATGAGCGGGAACCAATCATATTGACCGTACCCTGATAAGTAGCAGAGGTGACGTCGTGAACATGTCACGACCACATCATAGCTGTTATTCTCCATCGCACGGGTTGACCCCTAGAGGTCAGACAGTCGCCTCGTTGGCATCTCCCCTCTACTCTCACGATGGCACCAGCCAATGTACTCATTGACCCTTTGTGGCAAGTACTGTCTCCACTCGATCATCCTGACTATATGGGAAGGACCCCCCAGCCGGATTATCGCATTTTTCGGATAATGGTACTTTTTCACCTACGAGTCCAAAAGTGACAATTTCCAACTACTTTTATACTACAAACAACATAATTTGAATTGCCTTGCCACATATAATTATTAAATATTCAACTAGAAACCTCAACTTATCTTGTTGGTGTTCGTCTGCTTGATTGATGCCACATATCTTGAAGTTAAGAATTCGTAACAATTTACGTAACCTATACTAACACAACACTAAAATTAACACTTAAAATTACTGTACAGTTCATTAAGCAAAGTTAGTTTTGACTGCCAGCTGCTGAAGCCTCACTGGTTGAAGGCATTTGGGTTGCCTGTGAGGCCTCACTTGTTGAAGGCGCTTGCATGCGCCTCACTTGTTGAAGGCGCTTGGCTTGCCTGTGACGCCTCACTTGTTAAAGGTGCTTGCTTGCGCCTCACTTGTTGAAGGCGCTTGGCTTGCCTGTGAAGCCTCGCTTGTTGAAGGCGCCTGGCTTGCCTGTGGCGCCTCACTTGTTGAAGGCATTTGGCTGCCTGTGACGCCTCACTGGTTGAACAACACATAACTTGTCTTTAATTGCTAGGACAACCTTCTTCCTCTTAACACCTCCAGAACGATTGATGCTGCTACCAGACATAGTCTTGGCCAAAAATGTTCAAAGTTACTATGAAAATAAAAAAGTTATTTAAAAAAATATTTCACTAATGGAGCAGCACTGTGATGCCGCACTGGTTGAGGTGTATAACAGTAATTTGTCTTTAATTGTTAGGACAACTTTCTTCCTCTTAACACCTCCAGAACGATTGATGCTGCTACCAGACATAGTCTTGGCCAAAAATGTTCAAAGTTACTATGAAAATAAAAAAGTTATTTAAAAATATATTTCACTAATGGCGCAGCACTGTGTATAACACGAGGGACGGACGCACATGGGTTGACCAGTGTTGGACGGGTCCACTTGGGGTGGGGCAGCTATAGCACGTTACGTAGGCCGCCAGGAGGAAAAAAACTCACAATATTTTTGAAGGAAACTTCAGCCTGTGCACATTACTTTTAGGAAACTTATTTATTTGTTATTACATAATTACTAGTACAGTACAACCTCGATTCAACGTACCCCGATTCAACGAATCTCCGGCTAGTTCGCACACTTTTCAGGCCGAATTTTCTCACCCCGGTTCGACGAACAATGGTTCGCCGAAGCGAGGGATGTTCGGATTTGCTTACGATGTCCAACAGAGTTCACAGACTGGTGGAAAACTTTCCCATTCTATCACAGATTACAATTAATAATTCTGTCATATGACAAGTTGGATCACACAAGTGGATCACACAAGTGGACCACACATGTGGACCACAAGTGATCCACAAGCTTACGATTTTGGGACAGAGTTCACAGAGTAATGGAAACTTTCTCATTCTATCACAGATTACAATTAATAATTCCTTAATAAGCAGTTGGATCACACAAGTGAACCATATGAACCAACACCAGCCAGAATGGTCCACACAAACACCAGCCAGAATGGTCCACACAAGTGAATAACCGAGTTTCCATGATTTCGTTCACTGATTTGGGGCACACGTATCTTTGTACATTAATTTAAAGGATGAAGCGTGATTACCTAGCTACATGTGGTAAAATCTCCTTATAGACATTTTCTGTGATGAAACAAGATGAGTGAGGGTGGACAGATAAGAGAATACTGTACTGTAAACCTCAATTTACAGTGAGGTTTCACTCACTTTCGTCTGTGTGTCGTCATAGTTCAGGGACCCATGACTTTTGAAAGTTTCATATTATAAATAATTTCTAAAACCAGTGTTTTAATAGCTTTTTTATTACCTAATTAAACTAAACTAATAAAACCGAAATATACTGTAATATGATAGACATCTGCTCTTTGAGAAATTACTGTATGTTATTGGAACAACTCCAGCGTGAGCGAGTGACGGGTCTAATCCCTGTACACACAGCACCATGAGTGTTTCATCCCTCCCTCCCCTCCCTCCCTCCCTCTCTCCCCCTCCCTCCATACCTCCCTCCCTCTCTCCATCCCTCCCTCCCCTCCCTCTCTCCATCCCTCCCTCCCTCCCTCTCTCTCTCCATCCCTCCCCCCCTCCCTCCCTCTCTCCATCCCTCCCTCCCTCCCCTCTCTCTCTCCATCCCTCCCCCCTCCCTCCCTCTCCTCTCCCCATCCCTCCCTCCCTCCCTCCCTCCCTCCCTCTCTCCATCCCTCCCTCCCTCCCTCTCTCCATCCTCCCTCCCTCCCTCTCTCCTCCCTCCCTCTCTCCATCCCTCCCTCCCTCCCTCCTCTCTCCCTCCCTCCCTCTCTCCCTCCCTCCCTCTCTCCATCCCTCCCTCCCTCCCTCCCTCCCTCTCTCCCATCCCTCCCTCCCTCCCTCCCTCTCTCCATCCCTCCCTCCCCTCCCTCCCTCTCTCCATCCCTCCCTCCCTCTCTCCATCCCTCCCTCCCTCCCTCCCTCCCTCCCTCCCCTCCCTCCATCCCTCCCTCCCTCCCTCCCTCCCTCTCTCCATCCATCCCTCCCTCTCTCCCTCTCTCCATCCCTCCCTCTCTCTCCCCCCTCCCTCCCTCTCTCCCTCTCTCCATCCCTCCCTCTCTCTCCCCCCCCTCCCTCTCTCTCTCCCTCCCTCCCTCCCTCCCTCCCTCCCTCCCTCCCTCCCTCCCTCCTCCCTCCCTCCCTCCCTCCCTGTCTGCCTCCCTCCCTGTCTGCCTCCCTCCCTCCCTCCCTCCCTCCCTCCCTCCCTGCCTCCCTCCCCTGCCTGCCTGCCTGCCTGCCTGCCTGCCTGCCTGCCTCCCTCCCTCCCTCCCTCCTGCCTGCCTGCCTGCCTGCCTGCCTGCCTGCCTGCCTGCCTGCCTGCCTGCCTGCCTGCCTGCCTGCCTGCCTGCCTGCCTGCCTGCCTGCCTCCCTGCCTGCCTGCCCATCCACCCACCAGTCAGCCATCACTGACACAATGAGTGCATTTGGAGCCGACATGATGCACGGATGTTCCTTGATTGTGCAGATATGTCCAACAAAGTCGCAGAATAACACTCCAGCCTCTTGACAAATCAAAATATGTGTTAAATTAAAGTTGCAGTAATTTTAGTGTACAATAGTTTTTCATAACTTTATTGTAGTACTCAACATACAACAAACTACTCAACACAGTGTTAACAGCATTGTACTTATTTCATTTATTTTGGCTATGATTAAGTGTTCTAAAAGTAATGGTAATTCCTGTACCCAGGAGGTCCCTTCCAACGCACCCCTCCCACCCTCCCAACACCACCCACCCACCCCACCCCCTCCTCCCACCATGTGTCTAGTCACAGACGGGATTAATACGGTATGGCCAAACATTCATCCGGCCAAACCAGCTTTTATCCGGTTCCTGTGGCCATTTTGGCTGGATATTGTGATAACTTTATCCGATCACGATTTTGGCCGTATAAGGGTGTTTTCCGGATGTTTGAATCCCGGATAATCGCGGGGTTACAGTATGCTTAACTTCCCTGTATCTACTTCCTGCCTGGACATACGGCGGCCTCCGTATTATGAAAGTGTTCCTGGTTAAGTGGGCATTCTGGAGATATCCAACATGCCAGGTCACTATCCAGGGTTAAGAGAGATAGGCTTGTGCACAAGGTCGGTGCACTGTGCACAGCAATGAGCCATTCAAGTCAGCTGTGGAAGAATCTTGAGAGACCATTCTCTTACATTGTTTATGAATGATACTCAAACACATGTAAATATAACTGATATCAACACGAGCATGGCAGATTTTGAAAGAGAAATTTACAATATGCCCATGCACTCAGCCCCGGGTCCAGACTTGTGGAATTCAATATTTATAAAGAAATGCAAAGTGCCAGTAGCACAGGCACTCAGTATAGTGTGGAGGAAGAGCTTGGACACATGGGAGATACCAGATGCGCTTAAAGCAGCAGACATTGCCCCTCTACAC
The DNA here is from genome assembly GCF_020424385.1 of Procambarus clarkii. NCBI lineage: Eukaryota > Metazoa > Arthropoda > Malacostraca > Decapoda > Cambaridae > Procambarus > Procambarus clarkii. The sequence continues at coordinate 93,369 of NW_025556637.1, read as the reverse complement.
AAGGGTGGTAGCAAAGCATTTGCAAGGAATTATAGACCAGTTGCTCTAACGTCCCACATAATAAAAGTATTTGAGAGAGTGATCAGGAGTCAGGTCACTAGATTCATGGAAACAATGACCTCCACAATCCAGGCCAACATGGATTTAGAGCAGGAAGATCATGCCTCTCACAGCTACTTGACCACTATGACAAAATCACTGAGGCATTAGAGCAGGGGTCTCCAAACTTTTCAATGTAAGGGCCACATTATATATTTCCCATATTTATGCGGGCCGGAGGAATAAAAAATGAAAAAAAACAAAAAACAAATCAGTGCCAGTAATTTAATTTCCTCAAATATTAAAGTATAAACATGGAAAAATTAAAACATATTTTTTTGGAAAAAATCAGGGTAAACTAAATAGATTCCTGCCTTTAGTTTTATGCAACCAAATTAGTGTGACGAATGATACTGTCGTTTTGACTTCAAAATTTCATTAAAATCAGGTTCCAGATTAGATGAGCCAATTGTAAGAATTGATTTCAAGTGATCATCAGACAAATTTGCTCGATAGTTAGATTTCACATACTTCATTTTGGAAAAAGTTTGTTCACACAAGTATGTTGAACCAAAAATGGACACAAAACTACAAGCAAACTTTATCAAATTTGGAAACTGATCTGGCTGCAGGCATTTATAAAACTCAATCAGATTTCCTTCTCTATACTTATCTTTCAGTCTGTCATCTGCCTGGAGATCAATAATTTCCATTTGAAATTGAGTTGGAAGATTTTCAGCATTGCAGTCAAATGGATTATGAAAGAGCCTGATTTCATTTGCTTTGGCATCAAGGTCAGCAAATCGCTTCTGAAACTGTTTTTTCAAATCTGAAATTATTTAATTTGCAAATGAAAAAGGAAATTCAACTTTACTTTTTGCATGAAATTTTTCACAACATGGAAAATGAGCAAAATTCTTAACCTTCACCTGGCCTTCAAGTAGCGCAAGTTTTGCTCTGAATGCCTTGACATGAACAAAGTAGTCACTGATCAAATTTGTTTTGCCTTGCAATTTCAGATTCAAGTTATTCATATGACCTGTCATATCTGCAAAAAATGCCAATTTCCAAATCCATTCACATTCTGATAATAATGGCTGAGGTTTATTTTTCTCTGTGAGAAATAAATCAATTTCTAATCTGAGCTCAAAGAAATGCAACAAAACCTTTCCACAACTAAGCCATCTAACTGCTGTATAATAAGGCAAGTTAACAAGTCCTGATCCCCTTGCTCTAAATGCCACAGTAAATACTGAGCTTAACCCTTGCACTGCTCACCTATTTTCGGCAAAAACGTCTTGGTGCAATTGTCAAGGACATATTTTTGTTATTTTTACAAATGTTCGGGTAAATTTAATGTCAAAATGTTTCCAAAGTCAACTATTTCCATTTCAAAACACAAATAGTAATGAAAACATTAAAAAACATTAAAATATAGCCAAATTAAAAAACAAAAAGCACAACTCTCTGAGCGCCTAAAGGCGCTTTGCGCAGTGCAGTGGTTAATAAAGTCCATCTGTGGCTAACTGCCAACAAACTCACCCTTAACATTGACAAAACTTTCTATATTCTGTTTGGCAATAAATCCTCTAATCAAATAAATCTCAAAATAAACAATACCCAAATTTGTAACAAATTAGATGGCAAATTCCTTGGCATTCTCATTGACCACAAGCTGAATTTCCAGGGACACATTCTAAACATATCAAAAAAAGTTTCAAAAACTGTGGGCATTCTTTCTAAGATCAGATATTATGTACCACGCCCTGCCCTGGTGACTCTCTATTACTCCCTTATCTATCCATATCTCAACTATGGTATTTGTGCTTGGGGCTCTACTACCCAAAATCACTTACGTCTTTTAATTACTCAACACAAAGCTGCTATTAGGACAATATCCAATTCTGGCCCCAGACATCACTCGGTACCCCTACTCAAATCTCTGAATATGTTAGACATTAAGTCACTGCACATTCTCTCATGTGTATTATACATATATAAAACGCTAAACTATAATGCCAATCCTGATCTCAAAAGCTTCATAGAAGGTTGTAACAGAACCCATGAGCACCACACCAGAAATAAATACAGTTTTGATATTCCTAGAGTACGACTAAATCAAACCAGAAATGCTCTACAAATCAAGGGGCCCAGAATGTGGAATAACCTTCCCAACCATGTTAAAGACTGTACCTCTCTCAACCAGTTTAAGTTAAAAACGAAGCTATACCTAATAAATTCCATGTAACCCACCTTACCCCACTGTTGTCAACCCATGTATATTTTTTGTTTTTTTTGTTTTTCAAATCAACGCTGTTTGAATGTAATTTTCTGTAATAATTTGTAATTGTATTTGTGCTGCTTTTTCAACAATGTTCCCCCCTCTTTTACCTCTATTTTTTATATGTACTCATCACATCTTTTCTTTTTACCCATTAGTTTTAAGCTGTAGTCATTAATGTTTTTCCTGCCCGAAACGCTTTGCGTAATAGTGGCTTTAGGCATTGTATGTACTAGCTCTATCTATAAAGCCAACAAACTTTGTAAATCTCTTTATGTATGTACCTTACCTAAATAAAGATTATTATTATTATTATTATAACAAACTCCGCATCAATTTCTTTCAAGAAATCACGGAACTGGCGATGGTTGAGTGCATGAGATCTAATGAAATTAACCACAGAAACAACAGGTTTCATGACACAAGACATATCAACATATTTTAGGCACAATGCTTGTTGATGGATAAGGCAATGCAGAAAAATGGGTTTTGAGAATCCTCCAACCTCACAAGCTGTTGTAATTTGCCCAACCAAACCCTTCTTTGTCCCAGACATATTCTTTCCTCCATCAATTGTCACACACTGCACTTGTTTCCATTCCAAGTTATATTCTGTCATAGTTTTACTTACTTCATTGAAAATGTCCTCTCCAGTTGTTGTGGTGTGCATGCTGTGAACTGATGCTAATTCTTGGCTCACATTAAATTCACTATCAACACCACGAATGAATACTAAGAGCTGAGAAGTATCACACACATCAGTTGATTCATCCAACGCAAGAGAATACCAACAAAATCTTTTTGTTTTTTCCTTTATTTGCCGAATTATGTCGCCTCCTAAATCTTCAATTCTACGAGCAACAGTATTTGACCCAAGACTTATCATTTTGAAGAGGTTTACTTTTTCTGGACATACCTCTCCTGCTGCTTCCACTATACACTCTTTTATGATACTACCATCAGTGAAAGGTTTTCCTTTTTTAGCCAACACATAGGCAACTTTGTAACTGGCTCTAGTTGAATTTTCATTTCCAGATTTTTTCTTACTGAAAACAGCTTGTTGAGAATGCAGATTGTGCTGAAATGATTCAAACTTTTTAGTGGGTTCTGCTCCTGTGATGTGAGAATAACTTGAGCCATGTTTAGATTCATAGTGCCGACGAATATTGTATTCCTTCAGAACAGCAACACTGTCTCTACATATTATGCATAAAGCTATATCATTTGCTATCACAAAAAAGTACTTTATCTTCCATTCGTCATTGAACCGACGGCACTCGCTGTCCACTTTTCTTTTCTTTATCTTTTCCATATCTGAAAACATAAGGGTAAAATAAATGAAATAAATTCTACAGGAAAAAAACAGCTTGTATGTGGTGTTAAAAAGCATAGCATATTATTATAAAGTGGTAAATATTATGGCAACAGCTTTCGTTGATAAACTTAATGGTAACCATTTTAACTATTTTAAACATGCAATATTTTTGGCTACATAGTATTATTGCTATTTTGTATAACTAAGATAAAGGCATTGTCAAAGTACAGAGAAAAGAATATTGTACAGTGTTTGTGCTCCCTGAAACGGAAGCAGCGAAGCCCCACTCGCCCTCCATCCCCACAATATACAGTTATACACAACTGATTGGTTGTAATGCACAACACATACCTACCAGTATTAGTATCTGTGCGTCACACTATCGAGAGAGAGGAAAACTGACTTGGGTTGAGCGCCACCAGTCAGCAGCCCCAGCTTTGAATAATTCTGCGATGCCATTCGTACGATAATTATTTTTTCAAGGCCACCACACAGGGATTTGTTTGGAGGGCCGGATGAAATTATGTGGCGGGCCGGATGTGGCCCGCGGGCCATAGTTTGGAGACCCCTGCATTAGAGGAAAAACATAATACAGATGTAGTATACACAGATTTTGCAAAGGCATTCGACAAATGTGACCATGGAGTGATTGCACACAAAATGAGGTCAATGGGTATAACTGGTAAAGTAGGACACTGGATACTCAATTTCCTGTCGAACAGAACACAAAGAGTAACAGTCAATGAAGTAAAATCGAGTCCGAGCGCAGTTAAAAGCTCTGTACCTCAAGGTACAGTCCTTGCACCACTGCTGTTCCTTATTCTCATATCAGATATAGACAAAAACACAAGTCACAGCTTTGTGTCATCCTTTGCAGATGATACAAAAATCAGCATGAAAATTACCTCTGCTGAAGACATTGATAAACTACAAACAGATATTAACAAAGTTTTCGATTGGGCAGCAGAAAATAACATGATGTTTAACGGTGATAAATTCCAGGTACAGTACTCAGATACGGCAAAAATGAGGATCTTAAACATAATATTGTACAGGGTACAAAACACAATCGAATCTGCCCATAGTAGGAAAACAGCATGTCAAGGATGCAGTGGACTTATATACTGTGACTCGCAGAGTGCACTCCTGGCATTGAACGCACATAGTAGTGACACCCAGAAAATAGTCAGTGATATTCGAATGAATGTTTTAGCTGCCAAAGAAAACAGATTTGAGATTAAATTCCTATGGATACCATCACATGTTGGCATCTCAAGGCATGACACTGTTGATATGCTTGCTAAGTCAGCCTGCAGAAAACCAATGGTAGAAATTGATATGGGTGTTTCATTAGCATTGACAAAGAGAATACTTAAACAAATATCTAATGAAAACCTCACGGACCTAACAAATTCTCAAAGACCTGAAAGTTGTAGCATTAAATATTATAATAGATATCGTGAGGAGACATTCACATATGGGACTAATAGAACAAGAACCCGGCAATGTGATGTTATAGTGGCCAGAATACGCCTGGGATATAGACGTATCTGGCAGCTTTCTCAAAACCCAAATGTCGAGTACACAATGTGTCAACTTTGTGAAAGTGTCGAGTACACAATGTGTCAACTTTGTGAAAGAGAAAACATGCACTCTCTTGAACATTATATTGTAGAATGTCCCATACTGACTGACTTTTGCCCTCCTGGGCTAAGGTATGCTGAACTCTGCAGTTACTATATGAGTACTGGAACACTTGATGATATATTGGACTTGTATCCAAAATTGACCATGTAATATGTATATATATGATGTAACTATATAACCTGAGCTTGTAAAAGCACCTTCATCACCTTCAGTGATTAAGTGCTTAATTGCACACTAGTTTCTTTATCAGCTACCTCACCCTGTCAGGGTAAATGAGACAAATGTATGTGAATGCATGTGTGTGTATATATGTATGTATATGTGTGTGTGTATGTATATGTATGGGTATAAAGCATATATGGAAGCTGATCAGAATTACATTTCACCTTTGTGTATGTACATTAATGACACTATGTAAAAGACACATCTAACACTTTATGTAGGGCATACGTAAATCTGTGTATCTATGTATTTACGTATGTAGGTTAGCTTAGCATTTTAAAAGCACCGAATCAACTTCTGTGGTTGAGTGTTCAATAAACCCTTGAACTGTATGTTTAACACTTCTCTAACCCTGTCCATGGAGGACAGAAGAAAATGTATATATGCTGGTTAGCATTGTAAATGTGTGGCCACGTCTGTGGTAGAAAATAATAAAAAAAAAAAAAAAAAAAAAAAAAAAGGATTTGGGAATAATGATGTCCGACGACCTAACGTTTAGGGAGCATAACCAAGCAAGTATTGCGTCAGACAGAAAAATGATAGGATGGATTACGAGAACCTTCAAGTCCAGAGATCCCATCACAATGGTTGTACTCTTCAAATCACTTGTGTTGTCCCGTCTTGAGTACTGCTCAGTACTCGCTTTCCCCTTCAGAGCAGGAGAGAGTGCTGAAATTGAGGGAATACAGAGAACAAATACGGCACGCATAGATGAGATAAAGCACCTAAATTATTGGGATCGTCTCAAAGCTCTCCAAATGTACTCACTAGAAAGGAGACGAGAGAGATACCAAATAATGTACACATGGAAAATACTGGAGGGACAGGTCCCAAATCTGCACAGTAAAATAACAACGTACTGGAGTGAATGACATGGAAGAAAATGCAGAACAGAACCAGTGAAGAGCAGAGGTGCCATGGGCACAATCAGAGAACACTGTATGAACATTAGAGGTCCACGGTTGTTCAGCGTCTTACCAGCGAGCATCGGAAATATAACAGGAACAACCGTGGACATCTTCAAGAGGAAACTAGATTGTTTCCTTCAAGGAGTGCCGGACCAACCGGGCTGTGGTGAGTATGTGGGCCTGCGGGCCGCTCCAAGCAACAGCCTGGTGGACCAAACTCTCACAAGTCAAGCCTGGCCTCGGGCCGGGCTTGGAGAGTAGAAGAACTCCCAGAACCCCATCAATCAGGTATCAACCAGGTATCCAAATTGAGTAGCCCCTTGGGAATATGACTTCATTTAAAATAACATCTTCAAGTTTTATCACTGAGTGCAACAATGTCTGGTGTCTGCAGCTGTATTACATCACTTAACTCCAGTATCTTCGATCTCACTCCATCTATGTTGGTGTCTATGTGTGTACAGTATATAGTGTAGTAACAACAACAGGAGCATGTTGGGAGGAGGTATGTTGGTGAGGGAGGTGACGTAATTGTAGCATCGTCTGCTCTCTGCTGTGTGATTTCTCATGCAGTGTATGGTGGCCACTGTAAAGTTTGGACACAATACCGGCTTACTTGCATAGTTCCGCTAAATAAAACGTGTAGATAGGTATACATAACATGTGTAAATAGTGTAATACAAACAATAACAGGAGGAGGAGCAATGTTGGCGAGTAAAATGTTGAAGGAGTGAGGGAGAGAATGGATGTCGGAGGAGTGAGAGTGTGGCAGCTGACACTCGCGGATTTTGAGTGTGTTGATGGTGAATGTATATAGTGTGTGATAGTGTATAGTGTGTAAATAGACTGTATATATACATAAATTAGCATGATACAATGGAAATATGTGCCGGATATGTGTACACATGTCATGCACGTAACACAGTGTCTTTGGACACTACAGATGTTCTACTGCCATAATATAGTGTACGTGTTTATTATACATAGGATTGGCACATAAAAGCATATAAAATGTATTTGGAACTGTGTGCAGAAAATGAACAAAAATATATTCGCGGCAACTCGTGCATCCTGCCCCCGAGCGCCCTACCGGCCCTGGGGGCGTACGCCACGGGCGACCAGGAAATGATGACATCATGCACGAACTTACGGATCCCATAGCAGCCAAAGTACGTACAATTTCGATACGTACCTTCTGTTACTATACCCATACTCAGGGAAGGGTTTTAATCTCTCTCAAAGCAGAAAATAATTTTTTCCAGAGATTTTTTTCCTGTGCACTGGGGGAGGGGGGTGTCATATTTGGAGGCCGCACAGTTAAGTTGTTAAAGAACTACAAATGTTAAAATGTTATTTCCAGAACTCTTTGAGGGTGAGGTTTGTGGCTTGAGTCACTTAAAACATTTCCGGAAGAGTGCCCTTTCATAAAGTTTCTTAAATTTTGCTATGGTTTTCTGGTCTATAGGCTTAATTAGAGGGGTGGTGTTAGGAGGAAGGAACTTTACTGTGAGAAAATTAAATCTGTTCAACAATGCATCTTCCAAGCCTGGAGGATGAGCAGGAGCATTGTCGAGGAGAAGCAGGGCCTTGAATGGCAAACTTTTCTCCTGCAGATATTTTTGTATGGCAGGGCACACCACATTATTTACCCACTCTGTAAAAAAAAATCCTCGTCACCCATGCCTTATTATTAGCCCTTTTCATCACACACATTTGGTTTTTCTGCACACACCATACTTCTTGAAAACACTTGGATTTTCAGAATGATACACTAGCAAGGGTTTAATTTTCAAATCGCCACTCGCATTTCCACGCAGCACAAGCATAAACCTATCTTTCATAGGCTTGTGTCTGGGCAATGATTTCTCCTCCTTGGTAATGTATGTCCTCTTAGGCAATCTTTTCCAGAATAATCCTGTCTTATCACAATTAAACACTTGTTGCAGTAGGTATCCCTCGGCCTCTACAAAATCTTTAAATTCTTCAATAAATCTTTCAGCCCCTGGTTTGTCTGAGCTGGCAACCTCCCCATGCTTCACAACACTATGAATACCACTTTTTTTTTTTAATTTTTCAAACTATCCCCTGCTTGCCTTAACGTCTATTGTATCTGCACTCCTTCCAGGGGTTTTCTTTACAAGGTCTTCGTGCCTAGGGTGTACCTAGGGTGTTTAGGGTGTGATGCTGAAACTTGGACCAGTTGCAGCCCCCTCTATAACCATTTCATAAATAAATTTATAAACAAATTGAACAACTTTTAGTTTACCGTAATATGCCCCGTTAAGACTCTGTGCTTGTTGATTATTAAATATAATATTGAACTAATTATCAGCTATTCTTAGAATGTTAAAGTAACCAGTATTCAATATCGGTGAAGACTTGTAATGTTTATGGCTGTATGATCAGCTAGGTATCTTCCCGGCAGCAGCTTGAGAGAGCTCAGTCACTGGACTCTCCCTCGCCCTTGTCTGGACTGCTGTGCTGGTGTCAACATCTCCCTGTATGGCTCTGTCTCCTCCTCCTCCTCTCTTCCCATACCTTATTCTGTGTTATTCTACAGTTACGTACAGTAATACTAAGGAACTTGTTACTAGCTAGGTGTGTGTTGTGTTTAGAGGTATTTTAAGCCAGTGTTTTGGCATCACTAAGTGTATGCCATTGTGACTAGGGTACCACGTGGGTCATAGCTACCCAGGCTGCTTCAAGCCTTGCAAGTGCTTTTCTCTAAGTAGACTTTACCCTAGTTTTGTAATTGTAAACCTTGCATCCTGCCTACGTGGACCAAGGTGTTTAACGTAAGGTAGAGTGGTAAAGTAAATAGTTGGATTAATGTATAAGGAGGTTATTAGAGGGTTTAATAAATAAGGTATAAGATAGGAGTTTTCCTTTCATCCTGCTGAGTGTGGAATAGGGGATTACCTTAGACTGCAGACATTTTTTCTAACCTAACTATTTTACTTACTGGAAATATTCTTCCCTGGGGGCCGGGGCCTCCCTAATGCCACTATTTTAGGAACTCTTTTTATCTTTTACTATTGGCCCTCTCAGTACAACCACCTGCCCCCCATAACACTGCTGTTGGCATATGGAAGATGGTAAGGAGGGGGAATATCCTTCCATTATAACATCAGGCAGTGAGGACATTTCTGGAGTGCATTCTCTGGCACGTTTTTCCTGCATACCACTAGGTCCTGGTTGGGGCTCACTGCTCGATGTTCTCACAACAAATCTGTCCCTGGAAGATTGTTTTCCCTTCTTCGCAAGATGTCTCTGTAGTGCGGCATCACATTGTCATCGAAAAGATTAATGCAACGACCTACTACAGCTTTCTCTTGGTGAGTACAACACTTAGGGGTACCCAAAACACTGGCAAATACTATCCCCAGGTCTCACCAATCGTTACTACCAGAGTAGGTACACTTAGAAATCATACAATACTTAACTTAATGGTACAGGAACTTAAGGTAAGGGAAATAAGTAAGAGGAGAAGGGAGGAGATTAGGGGTGCAGCCACAGAGTAGGTCTCGTCCGCACGAACGCCAGCCAGAGAAGAACCTCCTAGCGACCAGCTAGGCCTCCCATGTCGTGGTGCCGGAAGGAGCCTAATTGATCGTGCAGCTAAGCACATTAAAGATCTTCCCCCTATGCAACGTATTGTTACTTTACAAATGATTAGAAAGTATTAGTAAGCAAAGTTGGTGCCTATGTTATTATTTAATAATCAACCCCCAGCTCAGTCTTTAAATGCTCTTTGAGAAACAATAATAGTCTTACGTCTGGCAGGGAAGATACAAACAATTGCCGCTCGATATGCACTCAACTGTACTACCAGAAAGTTTAATCTTTTCAATAAAAGTTTGCATCTCTTTCCACATCTGACACCACTTCTTAATGGTTGTGGAAGGGACATTCGCTACTGCTACTCCAGCTAGAGATCAGGGTTCTTTGAGTCACTTCTTGCCAGGCTTTGTCAACAAGTTTTAAAGCACTACAAATGTTAAAATGGTGTTTCCAGAACTCTGAGGGTGAGGTTTATGGCTTCAGTCACTTCAAAACATTTCTGGAAAAGTGCCCTTTCATAAAGTTTCTTAAAATTTGCTATGATTTTCTGGTCCATAGGCTGAATTAAAGGAGTGATGTTAGGAGCAAGGAACTTTACTGTGAGAAAATTACTGTATCTGTGCAACAATTCATCTTCCAAGAATGGAGGATGAGCAGAAAGGAGCATTGTCGAGGAAAAGCAGGGCCTTGAGGGGCAAATGTTTCTCCTGCAGATATTTTTCTATGGCAGGACACACCACTTCATTCACCCACTCCGAAAAACAATCCTAGTCACCCATGCCTTATTATTAGCCCTCCACATCACACACATTTGGTTTTTCTGCACTTTATACTGTTTGAAAACCCTTGGATTTTCAGAATGATACACTAGCAAGGGTTTAATTTTCAAATCGTCACTCGCATTTGAACACAGCACAAGCGTAAACCTATCTTTCATAGACTTGTGTCCGGGCAATGCTTTTACCTCCTTGGTAATGTATGTCCTCTTAGGCAATCTTTTCCAGAACAGTCCTGTCTCATCACAATTAAACACTTGTTGCAGTAGGTATCCCTCAGCCTCTGCAAACTCTTTAAATTCTTCAATAAATCTTTCAGCCCCTGGTTTGACTGAGCTGGCAACCTCCCCATGCCTCACAACACTATGAATACCACTTTTTTTTTTTTTAATTTTTCAAACTATCCCCTGCTTGCCTTAAAGTCTATCGTATTTGCACTCGTTTCAGGGGTTTTCTTTTCGAGGTCTTCGTATAATACCCTGGCTTTCTCTCAAATGATGGCTTCTGAAACACTATCACTCTTTAACTCCTTGTTGTGTATCCAAATTAATAACAACTTTTCCACTTCCTCAAGTATTTGTGGTCTTTGTTACGTGATTTTTGATACGCCTTTTGCCACTTTAGCACTCATAATGTCCTTTTTCTTGGCAAGTATAGTGCATACCATTGACGGGGATTTGTTGTACTGCCTACAACGTTCAACAACACGTGCACCATTTTCATGCTTCCGAATGATCTCTTGTTTTTCCCTCTATTGTCATCCTCGCATGCGATTTCTTGCCTTGAACCTTACCACTGGCTTTCTTGGGATCCATGGTGAGCTATATGATAACAACTTTTATGGTCAAATGGCAAAAAATCCAACAAAACACTAAATCCTGGGGAAGAATTCGGGCGGGATAGTTACTGGGCGCGAGGCACTGGTAAACTGAGGGGTGATCGCCGTGCCACCACGCGCTAGGTCGGCCCGTACGCGTATCAACACCCTCATGTTCCGAGGCAACGCTCATGTCCCGATGTACATTTTCCGAGCAAATCCTGCTTGTAACCAGAAAAACTCGTAACCAGGAATGCTTGTAATCTGAGGTACCACTGTACTTAGGTATGGTGGAAACGAGGAACTTTAATGAAAACACAGGGTACAGGACACAGACCTACTCATAGAAGGAAAGCAACATGTAAAAGATCTGGGAATTACGATGTCTCATGACCTGACGTTATGTTATTGAACATAACCGAACAAATATAGCGGCAACCAGGAAAATGATAGGATGGATTATGAGAACATTCAAATCCAGAGACCCCTCAGCAATGCTAATACCATTTAAATTACTGGTGCTGCCCCATCTTGAGTATAGCTTAGTACTGACTCCCCCTTTCAGAGCAGGAGAGATCTCCGAATTAGAGGGAATTCAGTGAACATATTCGGCATACATATAAATGGTAAAACATCTATATTATTGGGACCGTCTCAAAACTCTCAAAAGGTACTCTCTGAAAAGGAGACGAGAAAGGTATGAAATAATATATACATGGAAGATACCGGAGGGCCAGGTCCCAAATTTGCACAGTAGAATAACAACATACTGGAGTGAAAGATACACTGTCTCTTTCATATCACAGCGAGCATAAGATATATATCACAGCGAGCATAAGATATATATCACAGTGAGCATAAGATATATATCACAGCGAGCATAAGATATATATCACAGTGAGCATAAGATATATATCACAGCGAGCATAAGATATATATCACAGTGAGCATAAGATATATATCACAGCGAGCATAAGAAATATTGCCAGAACAACCGTGGGCGTCTTCAAGAGGAAAAACTGGTGTCCACTGGTGGGTGGTGGTGGGGGGCTGGTGTAGTGTGTCCACTGGTGGGTGGTGGTGGGCTGGTGTAGTGTGTCCACTGGTGGTGGTGGTGGGCTGGTGTAGTGTGTCCACTGGTGGGTGGTGGTGGGCTGGTGTAGTGTGTCCACTGGTGGTGGTGGTGGGCTGGTGTAGTGTGTCCACTGGTGGGTGGTGGTGGTGGGGGGCTGGTGTAGTGTGTCCACTGGTGGTGGTGGTGGGGGGCTGGTGTAGTGTGTCCACTGGTGGTGGTGGGCTGGTGTAGTGTGTCCACTGGTGGGTGGTGGTGGTGGGGGGCTGGTGTAGTGTGTCCACTGGTGGTGGTGGGCTGGTGAAGGGTGTCCACTGGTGGTGGTGGTGGGGGGCTGGTGTAGTGTGTCCACTGGTGGTGGTGGTGGGGGGCTGGTGTAGTGTGTCCACTGGTGGTGGTGGGCTGGTGTAGTGTGTCCACTGGTGGGTGGTGGTGGTGGGGGGCTGGTGTAGTGTGTCCACTGGTGGTGGTGGGCTGGTGAAGGGTGTCCACTGGTGTCCACTGGTGGGTGGTGGTGGGGGGCTGGTGTAGTGTGTCCACTGGTGGTGGTGGTGGGGGCTGGTGTAGTGTGTCCACTGGTGGTGGTGGTGGGCTGGTGTAGTGTGTCCACTGGTGGTGGTGGTGGGCTGGTGTAGGTGTCTGGTGTAGTGTGTCCACTGGTGGTGGTGGTGGTGGTGTAGTGTGTCCACTGGTGGTGGTGGTGGGGGGCTGGTGTAGTGTGTCCACTGGTGGTGGTGGGCTGGTGTAGTGTGTCCACTGGTGGTGGTGGTGGGGGGCTGGTGTAGTGTGTCCACTGGTGGTGGTGGTGGTGTAGTGTGTCCACTGGTGGTGGTGGTGGGGGGCTGGTGTAGTGTGTCCACTGGTGGTGGTGGTGGGTGAAGGGTGTCTGGTGTAGTGTGTCCACTGGTGGTGGTGGTGGTGGGGTCTGGTGTAGTGTGTCCACTGGTGGTGGTGGTGGGGGGCTGGTGTAGTGTGTCCACTGGTGGTGGTGGTGGTGGGTGTAGTGTGTCCACTGGTGGTGGTGGTGGTGGGCTGGTGTAGTGTGTCCACTGGTGGTGGTGGTGGGGGGCTGGTGTAGTGTGTCCACTGGTGGTGGTGGTGGGGGGCTGGTGTAGTGTGTCCAGGTGGTGTGGTGGGGGGGCTGGTGTAGTGTGTCCACTGGTGGAGGTGGTGGTGGGCTGGTGTAGTGTGTCCACTGGTGGTGGTGGGCTGGTGTAGTGTGTCCACTGGTGGTGGTGGTGGGGGGCTGGTGTAGTGTGTCCACTGGTGGGTGGTGGTGGGCTGGTGTAGTGTGTCCACTGGTGGTGGTGGTGGGGGCTGGTGTAGTGTGTCCACTGGTGGGTGGTGGTGGGGGGCTGGTGTAGTGTGTCCACTGGTGGGTGGTGGTGGTGGGCTGGTGTAGTGTGTCCACTGGTGGTGGTGGTGTGTAGTGTGTCCACTGGTGGTGGTGGTGGGGGGCTGGTGTAGTGTGTCCACTGGTGGTGGTGGTGGGTGGGCTGGTGTAGTGTGTCCACTGGTGGTGGTGGGGCTGGTGGGGTGGTGGGTGGGGGCTGGTGTAGTGTGTCCACTGGTGGTGGTGGGGGGCTGGTGTAGTGTGTCCACTGGTGGTGGTGGTGGTGGGCTGGTGTAGTGTGTCCACTGGTGGTGGTGGTGGTGGGCTGGTGTAGTGTGTCCACTGGTGGTGGTGGTGGGGGGCTGGTGTAGTGTGTCCACTGGTGGTGGTGGTGGTGGGCTGGTGTAGTGTGTCCACTGGTGGTGGTGGTGGGGTTGGTGTAGTGTGTCCACTGGTGGTGGTGGTGGTGGTGGTGGGCTGGTGTAGTGTGTCCACTGGTGGTGGTGGTGGGGGGCTGGTGTAGTGTGTCCACTGGTGGTGGTGGTGGGGGGCTGGTGTAGTGTGTCCACTGGTGGGTGGTGGTGGGGGGCTGGTGTAGTGTGTCCACTGGTGGTGGTGGTGGTGGGCTGGTGTAGTTTGTCCACTGGTGGTGGTGGTGGGGGGCTGGTGTAGTGTGTCCACTGGTGGTGGTGGTGGTGGTGGGGGCTGGTGTAGTGTGTCCACTGGTGGTGGTGGTGGTGGGCTGGTGTAGTGTGTCCACTGGTGGTGGTGGTGGGGGGCTGGTGTAGTGTGTCCACTGGTGGTGGTGGTGGTGGGGTGGGCTGGTGTAGTGTGTCCACTGGTGGTGGTGGTGGGGGCTGGTGGTGTGGTGGGGCTGGTGTAGTGTGTCCACTGGTGGTGGTGGTGGGGGGCTGGTGTGGTGTGTCCACTGGTGGTGGTGGTGGGGGCTGGTGTAGTGTGTCCACTGGTGGTGGTGGGGGGCTGGTGTAGTGTGTCCACTGGTGGTGGTGGTGGGCTGGTGTAGTGTGTCCACTGGTGGTGGTGGTGGTGGGCTGGTGTAGTGTGTCCACTGGTGGTGGTGGTGGTGGTGGGCTGGTGTAGTGTGTCCACTGGTGGTGGTGGTGGTGGTGGGCTGGTGTAGTGTGTCCACTGGTGGTGGTGGTGGTGGGCTGGTGTAGTGTGTCCACTGGTGGTGGTGGTGGTGGGCTGGTGTAGTGTGTCCACTGGTGGTGGTGGTGGTGGGGTGGTGTAGTGTGTCCACTGGTGGTGGTGGTGGTGGGCTGGTGTAGTGTGTCCACTGGTGGTGGTGGTGGTGGGCTGGTGTAGTGTGTCCACTGGTGGTGGTGGTGGGGGGCTGGTGTAGTGTGTCCACTGGTGGGTGGTGGTGGGGGGCTGGTGTAGTGTGTCCACTGGTGGTGGTGGTGGTGGGGGCTGGTGTAGTGTGTCCACTGGTGGTGGTGGTGGGGGCTGGTGTAGTGTGTCCACTGGTGGTGGTGGTGGGGGCTGGTGTAGTGTGTCCACTGGTGGTGGTGGTGGTGGGGGGCTGGTGTAGTGTGTCCACTGGTGGGTGGTGGTGGTGGGTTGGTGTAGTGTGTCCACTGGTGGTGGTGGTGGTGGGCTGGTGTAGTGTGTCCACTGGTGGGTGGTGGTGGGGGGCTGGTGTAGTGTGTCCACTGGTGGTGGTGGTGGGGGCTGGTGTAGTGTGTCCACTGGTGGTGGTGGGGGTGTGGGGGGCTGGTGTAGTGTGTCCACTGGTGGTGGTGGGGGTGGGGGGGGCTGGTGTAGTGTGTCCACTGGTGGTGGTGGGCTGGTGTAGTGTGTCCACTGGTGGTGGTGGTGGTGGGCTGGTGTAGTGTGTCCACTGGTGGTGGTGGTGGTGGGCTGGTGTAGTGTGTCCACTGGTGGTGGTGGTGGTGGGCTGGTGTAGTGTGTCCACTGGTGGTGGTGGTGGGGTTGGTGTAGTGTGTCCACTGGTGGTGGTGGTGGTGGTGGTGGGCTGGTGTAGTGTGTCCACTGGTGGTGGTGGTGGGCTGGTGTAGTGTGTCCACTGGTGGTGGTGGGCTGGTGTAGTGTGTCCACTGGTGGTGGTGGTGGTGGGCTGGTGTAGTGGGTCCACTGGTGGTGGTGGTGGGGGGCTGGTGTAGTGTGTCCACTGGTGGTGGTGGTGGGGGGGCTGGTGTAGTGTGTCCACTGGTGGTGGTGGTGGGGGGCTGGTGTAGTGTGTCCACTGGTGGTGGTGGTGGGGGGCTGGTGTAGTGTGTCCACTGGTGGTGGTGGTGGTGGTGGGCTGGTGTAGTGTGTCCACTGGTGGTGGTGGTGGGGGCTGGTGTAGTGTGTCCACTGGTGGTGGTGGTGGGGGCTGGTGTAGTGTGTCCACTGGTGGTGGTGGTGGGGGGGCTGGTGTAGTGTGTCCACTGGTGGTGGTGGTGGTGGGCTGGTGTAGTGTGTCCACTGGTGGTGGTGGTGGGGGGCTGGTGTAGTGTGTCCACTGGTGTGGTGGTGGTGGTGGTGGTGGTCCACTGGTGGGCTGGTGTAGGGCTGGTGTAGTGTGTCCACTGGTGGTGGTGGTGGTGGGCTGGTGTAGTGTGTCCACTGGTGGTGGTGGTGGTGGTGGGCTGGTGTAGTGTGTCCACTGGTGGTGGTGGGGGCTGGTGTAGTGTGTCCACTGGTGGTGGTGGTGGTGGGGTGGTGTAGTGTGTCCACTGGTGGTGGTGGTGGGGGCTGGTGTAGTGTGTCCACTGGTGGTGGGTGGTGGGGCTGGTGTAGTGTGTCCACTGGTGGTGGTGGTGGTGGGCTGGTGTAGTGTGTCCACTGGTGGTGGTGGTGGTGGTGGGCTGGTGTAGTGTGTGGTGGTGGTGGTGGTGGTGTGTCCACTGTAGTGTGTCCACTGGTGGGTGGTGGTGGTGGGGGGGCTGGTGTAGTGTGTCCACTGGTGGTGGTGGTGGGCTGGTGTAGTGTGTCCACTGGTGGTAGTGTGTCCACTGGTGGTGGTGGGGTGGTGTGTCCACTGGTGTAGTGTGTCCACTGGTGGTGGTGGTGGTGGTGGGCTGGTGTAGTGTGTCCACTGGTGGTGGTGGTGGTGGTGGGGGTGTAGTGTGTCCACTGGTGGTGGTGGTGGGGCTGGTGTAGTGTGTCCACTGGTGGTGGTGGTGGTGGTGGTCCACTGGTGGTGGTGTAGTGTGGTGTACCACTGGTGGTGGTGGTGGTGGTGTAGTGTGTCCACTGGTGGTGGTGGTGGGCTGGTGTAGTGTGTCCACTGGTGGGTGGTGGTGGTGGGCTGGTGTAGTGTGTCCACTGGTTGTGGTGGTGGGCTGGTGTAGTGTGTCCACTGGTGGTGGTGGTGGGCTGGTGTAGTGTGTCCACTGGTGGTGGTGGTGGTGGTGGGTGTCTGGTGTAGTGTGTCCACTGGTGGTGGTGGTGGTGTGTAGTGTGTCCACTGGTGGTGTGGTGGGGTGGTGTAGTGTGTCCACTGGTGGTGGTGGTGGGGGGTGTGTAGTGTGTCCACTGGTGGTGGTGGTGGTGGGCTGGTGTGGTGTAGTGTGTCCACTGGTGGTGGTGGTGGTGGGCTGGTGTAGTGTGTCCACTGGTGGTGGTGGTGGGCTGGTGTAGTGTGTCCACTGGTGGTGGTGGTGGTGGCTGGTGTAGTGTGTCCACTGGTGGTGGTGGTGGGGGGGGCTGGTGTAGTGTGTCCACTGGTGGTGGTGGTGGTGGGGGGCTGGTGTAGTGTGTCCACTGGTGGTGGTGGTGGTGGGCTGGTGTAGTGTGTCCACTGGTGGTGGTGGTGGTGGGCTGGTGTAGTGTGTCCACTGGTGGTGGTGGTGGTGGGCTGGTGTAGTGTGTCCACTGGTGGTGGTGGTGGTGGGCTGGTGTAGTGTGTCCACTGGTGGTGGTGGTGGTGGTGGTGCTGGTGTAGTGTGTCCACTGGTGGTGGTGGTGGTGGGCTGGTGTAGTGTGTCCACTGGTGGTGGTGGTGGTGGTGGGCTGGTGTAGTGTGTCGACTGGTGGGTGGTGGTGGGGGCTGGTGTAGTGTGTCCACTGGTGGTGGTGGTGGGCTGGTGTAGTGTGTCCACTGGTGTGGTGGTGGTGGGCTGGTGTAGTGTGTCCACTGGTGGTGGTGGTGGTGGGGGTGTAGTGTGTCCACTGGTGGTGGTGGTGGTGGGGGCTGGTGTAGTGTGTCCACTGGTGGTGGTGGTGGTGTGGCTGGTGTAGTGTGTCCACTGGTGGTGGTGGTGGTGGGCTGGTGTTGTGTGTCCACTGGTGGTGGTGGTGGTGGGCTGGTGTAGTGTGTCCACTGGTGGTGGTGGTGGTGGGCTGGTGTAGTGTGTCCACTGGTGGTGGTGGGTGGGCTGGTGTAGTGTGTCCACTGGTGGTGGTGGTGGGGTGTAGTGTGTCCACTGGGGTGGTGTAGTGTGTCCACTGGTGGTGGTGGTGGTGGGCTGGTGTAGTGTGTCCACTGGTGGTGGTTGTGGGGCTGGTGTAGTGTGTCCACTGGTGGTGGTGGTGGTGGGCTGGTGTAGTGTGTCCACTGGTGGTGGTGGTGGTGGGCTGGTGTAGTGTGTCCACTGGTGGTGGTGGTGGGCTGGTGTAGTGTGTCCACTGGTGGTGGTGGTGGTGGGCTGGTGTAGTGTGTCCACTGGTGGTGGTGGTGGTGGGCTGGTGTAGTGTGTCCACTGGTGGTGGTGGTGGGGGCTGGTGTAGTGTGTCCACTGGTGGTGGTGGTGGGGGGTGTAGTGTGTCCACTGGTGGTGGTGGTGGTGGGCTGGTGTAGTGTGTCGTCTGGTGGTGGTGGTGGGGGGCTGGTGTAGTGTGTCCACTGGTGGTGGTGGTGGTGGGCTGGTGTAGTGTGTCCACTGGTGGTGGTGGTGGTGGGCTGGTGTAGTGTGTCGGTGGTGGTGGTGGTGGGCTGGTGTAGTGTGTCCACTGGTGGTGGTGGTGGGGCTGGTGTAGTGTGTCCACTGGTGGTGGTGGGTGGGCTGGTGTAGTGTGTCCACTGGTGGTGGTGGGCTGGTGTAGTGTGTCCACTGGTGGTGGTGGTGGTGGGGGCTGGTGTAGTGTGTCCACTGGTGGTGGTGGTGGTGGGGCTGGTGTAGTGTGTCTGGTGTAGTGTGTCCACTGGTGGTGGTGGTGGTGGGCTGGTGTCGTGTGTCCACTGGTGGTGGTGGTGGGCTGGTGTAGTGTGTCCACTGGTGGTGGTGGTGGTGGGCTGGTGTAGTGTGTCCACTGGTGGTGGTGGTGGTGCTGGGCTGGTGTAGTGTGTCCACTGGTGTGTGGTGGTGGTGTAGTGTGTCCACTGGTGGTGGTGGTAGTGTGTCCACTGGTGGTGGTGGTGGTGGGCTGGTGTAGTGTGTCCACTGGTGGTGGTGGTGGTGGGCTGTGTAGTGTGTCCACTGGTGGTGGTGGTGGTGGGGTGTAGTGTGTCCACTGGTGGTGGTGGTGGTGGGCTGGTTTAGTGTGTCCACTGGTGGTGGTGGTGGTGGTGGTGGTGGTGTAGTGTGTCCACTGGTGGTGGTGGTGGGCTGGTGTAGTGCGTCCACTGGTGGTGGTGGTGGGGCTGGTGTAGTGTGTCCACTGGTGGTGGTGGTGGTGGGCTGGTGTAGTGTGTCCACTGGTGGTGGTGGTGGGCTGGTGTAGTGTGTCCACTGGTGGTGGTGGTGGTGGGCTGGTGTAGTGTGTCCACTGGTGGTGGTGGTGGTGGGGGGGGGTGGTGTAGTGTGTCCACTGGTGGTGGTGGGTGGGCTGGTGTAGTGTGTCCACTGGTGGTGGTGGTGGTGGGCTGGTGTAGTGTGTCCACTGGTGGTGGTGGGCTGGTGTAGTGTGTCCACTGGTGGTGGTGGTGGGCTGGTGTAGTGTGTCCACTGGTGGTGGTGGTGGGGGCTGGTGTAGTGTGTCCACTGGTGGTGGTGGTGGTGTAGTGTGTCCACTGGTGGTGGTGGTGGGCTGGTGTAGTGTGTCCACTGGTGGTGGTGGGGGCTGGTGTAGTGTGTCCACTGGTGGTGGTTGTGGGGCTGGTGTAGTGTGTCCACTGGTGGTGGTGGTGGTGGGCTGGTGTAGTGTTTCCACTGGTGGTGGTGGTGGTGGTGTAGTGAGTCCACTGGTGGTGGTGGTGGGGGCTGTGTAGTGTGTCCACTGGTGGTGGTGGTGGTGGGCTGGTGTAGTGTGTCCACTGGTGGTGGTGGTGGGCTGGTGTAGTGTGTCCACTGGTGGTGGTGGTGGGCTGGTGTAGTGTGTCCACTGGTGGTGGTGGTGGGCTGGTGTAGTGTGTCCACTGGTGGTGGTGGTGTTGGGCTGGTGTAGTGTGTCCACTGGGGGTGGTGGTGGGCTGGTGTAGTGTGTCCACTGGGGGTGGTGGTGGGCTGGTGTAGTGTGTCCACTGGTGGTGGTGGTGGGCTGGTGTAGTGTGTCCACTGGTGGTGGTGGTGGGCTGGTGTAGTGTGTCCACTGGGGGTGGTGGTGGGCTGGTGTAGTGTGTCCACTGGTGGTGGTGGTGGTGTAGTGTGTCCACTGGTGGTGGTGGTGGGGTTGATACCTGGTTGATGGGGTTCTGGGAGTTCTTCTACTCCCCAAGCCCGGCCCGAGGCCAGACTCGACTTGTGAGAGTTTGGTCCACCAGGCTGTTGCTTGGAGCGGCCCGCAGGGCCACGTACCCACCACAGCCCGGCTGATCCGGAACTTCTCTTAGAAAACCGTCCAGTTTTCTCTTGAAGATGTCCACGGTTGTTCCGGCAATATTTCTTATGCTCGCTGGGAGGACGTTGAACAACCGCGGACCTCTGATGTTTATACAGTGCTCTCTGATTGTGCCTATGGCACCTCTGCTCTTCACTGGTTCAATCTTGCATTTTCTTCCATATCGTTCACTCCAGTACGTTGTTATTTTACTGTGTAGATTTGGGACCTGACCCTCCAGTATTTTCCATGTGTATATTATTTGGTATCTCTCTCGTCTCCTTTCTAGAGAGTACATTTGGAGAGCTTTGAGACGATCCCAATAATTTAGGTGTTTTATCTCGTCTATGCGTGCCGTATATGTTCTCTGTATTCCCTCTATTTCAGCAATCTCTCCTGCTCTGAAGGGGGAAGTGAGTACTGAGCAGTACTCGAGACGGGACAGCACAAGTGACTTGAAGAGTACAACCATTGTGATGGGATCCCTGGATTTGAAAGTTCTCGTAATCCATCCGATCATTTTTCTGGCTGACGCGATATTTGCTTGGTTATGCTCCCTAAACGTTAGATCGTCGGACATCATTATTCCCAAATCCTTGACATGCTGTTTTTCTACTATGGGAAGATTCGATTGTGTTTTGTACCCTGTATTATGTTTCAGATCCTCATTTTTGCCGTACCTGAGTACCTGAAATTTATCACTGTTAAACATCATGTTATTTTCTTCTGCCCAATCAAAAACTTTGTTGACATCTGCTTGTAGTTTTTCAATGTCTTCAGCAGAGGTAATTTTCATGCTGATTTTTGTGTCATCTGCAAAGGACGACACGAAGCTGTGGCGTGTATTTTTGTCTATATCAGATATGAGAATAAGGAACAGTAGCGGTGCAAGGACTGTACCTTGAGGTACAGAGCTTTTAACATCGCTTGGACTCGATTTTATCTGATTGACTGTTACTCTTTGTGTTCTGTTCGACAGGAAATTGAGTATCCAGCGTCCTACTTTTCCAGTTATTCCCATTGACCTCATTTTGTGAGCTATCACCCCATGGTCACATTTGTCGAACGCCTTTGCAAAGTCTGTGTATACAACATCTGCATTTTGCTTTTCTTCTAGGGCTTCTGTGATTTTGTCATAGTGGTTGAGTAACTGTGACAGACAGGATCTTCCCGCTCTAAATCCATGTTGTCCTGGATTGTGCAATTCATTGTTTTCCATAAAACTAGAAATTTGATTCCTAATCACTCTTTCAAACACTTTTATTATGTGTGATGTTAGTGCAACTGGCCTATAATTTTTTGCCAAGGCTTTACTCCCCCCCTTGTGCAACGGAGCTATATCTGCAGATTTAAGTGCTGCTGGTATCTCCCCTGTATCCAGGCTCTTTCTCCATATTACGCTGAGTGCTCTCGCTACTGGTACTTTACATTTCTTTATGAATATTGAATTCCATGAGTCAGGCCCAGGAGCTGAGTGCATAGGCATATTATCAATTTCTCTTTCAAAGTCTTCCGAGTTTGTGGTAATATCCGTTATATTATCTGCAGCTTGAATGTCATTCATAAAGAAGCTGTCTGGGTCATCAACTTTCATGTTGTTTATTGGTGTGCTAAACATAGCCTCATACTGGCTTCTTAGAATTTCACTAATCTCTTTGTTGTCCTCTGTGTACGTACCTTCATTTGTAATTAACGGTCCAATACTGGTCGAGGTTTTGGATTTTGATTTTGCGTATGTGAAAAAATATTTCGGATTTTTCCTTATCTCTTGTATAGCTTTCTGTTCCAATTCCATTTCCTCAGACTCATATGATCGCTTCAACGTTTGTTCTATTTCCTCAATCTCCCTGCTTAGGCTTGTTTTCCTTGCTTGTGATAGTTGTGTCTGCCGAAGCATTTCCGTTATTTTTTTCCTTCTCCTGTACAGTCGTCTCCGTTCTCTTTCTAGAGTGGTCCTCTTTCTGCCCCTCCTCACAGGCACGTGCTTCAAGCAGACCTTGTAAGCTTCAGCTGTCAGTTGAGCTATTCCCTGTGTGGGAGTTTTGTCGCTTAAGACCGTCTCCCATTGAATGGTTGCAAGGTCTACATTTATTTTTTCCCAGTCAATCCTCTTATTGTTGAAATTGAATTGATTGAATATTCCTTCTCGCTTGTTTGGTCTCTTAGACCTACTACCGTTATTTATGCTAGTTCGCACTTCAATGAGCTTATGGTCTGAGTATGAAGTATCTGAGATTGTGATATCCCTGATTAGTTCATCATTGTTTGTGAATAACAAGTCTAGTGTGTTTTCGTTCCTAGTTGGTTCTGTAATCTGTTGATTGAGCGAGAATTTGTCACAGAATCTCAAAAGTTCTCTAACCTGTGGTTGGTTATTTCCCGGGTCATTCCCTGCTATGATATTTGTGTTTGCCGTTCTCCATCTTAGACTCGGTAAATTGAAATCTCCAAGAAAGATAATATCTGGAGCTGGGTTTGCTAGGTTGTCAAGTATGTTCTCTATTTTGTGCATCTGCTCTGTGAATTCCTCAATCGTTGTATCTGGCGGTTTATATATTAGAATAATAATTAAGTTTAGTTTCTCTACCTTCATTCCAAGTACCTCTACCACCTCATTAGTTGAATTTAGTAGTTCTGTGCATACCAGGTCTTCTTTAATGTGTCCACTGGTGGGGGCTGGTGTAGTGTGTCCACTGGTGGTGGTGGTGGTGGTGGGGGCTGGTGTAGTGTGTCCACTGGTGGTGGTGGTGGTGGTGGGGGGGCAGGTGTAATGTGTGCACTGGTGGTCGGGGGGCTGGTGTAGTGTGTCCACTGGTGGTGGTGGGGCTGGTGTAGTGTGTCCACTGGTGGTGGTGGGGCTGGTGTAGTGTGTCCACTGGTGGTGGTGGTGGGCTGGTGTAATGTGTCCACTGGTGGTGGTGGGCTGGTGTAGTGTGTCCACTGGTGGTGGTGGTGGGCTGGTGTAGTGTGTCCACTGGTGATGGTGGTGGTGGGGGCTGGTGTAGTGTGTCCACTGGTGGTGGTGGGCTGGTGTAGTGTGTCCACTGGTGGTGGTGGTGGGCTGGTGTAGTGTGTCCACTGGTGGTGGTGGTGGGCTGGTGTAGTGTGTCCACTGGTGGTGGGGGCTCGTGTAGTGTGTCCACTGGTGGTCGGGGGGCTGGTGTAGTGTGTCTACTGGTGGTGGTGGTGGTGGGGGGCTGGTGTAGTGTGTCCACTGGTGGTGGTGGTGGTGGGCTGGTGTAGTGTGTCCACTGGTGGTGGTGGTGGGGGGCTGGTGTAGTGTGTCCACTGGTGGTGGTGGTGGGGGGCTGGTGTAGTGTGTCCACTGGTGGTGGTGGTGGTGGTGTAGTGTGTCCACTGGTGGTGGTGGTGGGGGGCTGGTGTAGTGTGTCCACTGGTGGTGGTGGTGGGGGGTGGTGTAGTGTGTCCACTGGTGGTGGTGGTGGGCTGGTGTAGTGTGTCCACTGGTGGTGGTCGTGGTGGGCTGGTGTAGTGTGTCCACTGGTGGTGGTGGGGGGCTGGTGTAGTGTGTCCACTGGTGGTGGTGGTAGGCTGGTGTAGTGTGTCCACTGGTGGTGGTGGTGGGCTGGTGTAGTGTGTCCACTGGTGGTGGTGGTGGTGGGCTGGTGTAGTGTGTCCACTGGTGGTGGTGGTGGTGGGCTGGTGTAGTGTGTCCACTGGTGGTGGTGGTGGGCTGGTGTAGTGTGTCCACTGGTGGTGGTGGTGGGCTGGTGTAGTGTGTCCACTGGTGGTGGTGGTGGGCTGGTGTAGTGTGTCCACTGGTGGTGGTGGTGGTGGGCTGGTGTAGTGTGTCCACTGGTGGTGGTGGTGGTGGGCTGGTGTAGTGTGTCCACTGGTGGTGGTGGTTGTGGGCTGGTGTAGTGTGTCCACTGGTGGGTGGTGGTGGTGGGCTGGTCTAGTGTGTCCACTGGTGGTGGTGGTGGGGGGCTGGTGTAGTGTGTCCACTGGTGGTGGGGGGCTGGTGTAGTGTGTCCACTGGTGGTGGTCGTGGTGGGCTGGTGTAGTGTGTCCACTGGTGGTGGTGGTGGGGGGCTGGTGTAGTGTGTCCACTGGTGGTGGTGGTGGTGGGCTGGTGTAGTGTGTCCACTGGTGGTGGTGGTGGGCTGGTGTAGTGTGTCCACTGGTGGTGGTGGTGGGCTGGTGTAGTGTGTCCACTGGTGGTCGGGGGGCTGGTGTAGTGTGTCGACTGGTGGTGGTGGGGGGCTGGTGTAGTGTGTCCACTGGTGGTGGTGGTGGTGGGGGCTGGTGTAGTGTGTCCACTGGTGGTGGTGGTGGTGGGCTGGTGTAGTGTGTCCACTGGTGGTGGTGGTGGGCTGGTGTAGTGTGTCCACTGGTGGTGGTGGTGGGCTGGTGTAGTGTGTCCACTGGTGGTGGGGGCTCGTGTAGTGTGTCCACTGGTGGTCGGGGGGCTGGTGTAGTGTGTCCACTGGTGGTGGTGGTGGGGGGGGGGGCTGGTGTAGTGTGTCCACTGGTGGTGGTGGTGGTGGGCTGGTGTAGTGTGTCCACTGGTGGTGGTGGTGGGGGGCTGGTGTAGTGTGTCCACTGGTGGTGGTGGTGGGGGCTGGTGTAGTGTGTCCACTGGTGGTGGGGGCTCGTGTAGTGTGTCCACTGGTGGTCGGGGGGCTGGTGTAGTGTGTCCACTGGTGGTGGTGGTGGGGGGGGGGCTGGTGTAGTGTGTCCACTGGTGGTGGTGGTGGTGGGCTGGTGTAGTGTGTCCACTGGTGGTGGTGGTGGGGGGCTGGTGTAGTGTGTCCACTGGTGGTGGTGGTGGTGGTGTAGTGTGTCCACTGGTGGTGGTGGTGGGGGGCTGGTGTAGTGTGTCCACTGGTGGTGGTGGTGGGGGGCTGGTGTAGTGTGTCCACTGGTGGTGGTGGTGGGCTGGTGTAGTGTGTCCACTGGTGGTGGTGGTGGGCTGGTGTAGTGTGTCCACTGGTGGTGGTCGTGGTGGGCTGGTGTAGTGTGTCCACTGGTGGTGGTCGTGGTGGGCTGGTGTAGTGTGTCCACTGGTGGTGGTGGGGGGGCTGGTGTAGTGTGTCCACTGGTGGTGGTGGTGGGCTGGTGTAGTGTGTCCACTGGTGGTGGTGGTGGGCTGGTGTAGTGTGTCCACTGGTGGTGGTGGTGGGGGGCTGGTGTAGTGTGTCCACTGGTGGTGGTGGTGGGCTGGTGTAGTGTGTCCACTGGTGGTGGTGGTGGTGGTGGTGGTGGGCTGGTGTAGTGTGTCCACTGGTGGTGGTGGTGGGCTGGTGTAGTGTGTCCACTGGTGGTGGTGGTGGGCTGGTGTAGTGTGTCCACTGGTGATGGTGGTTGTGGGCTGGTGTAGTGTGTCCACTGGTGGTGGTGGTGGGCTGGTGTAGTGTGTCCACTGGTGGTGGTGGTGGTGGGCTGGTGTAGTGTGTCCACTGGTGGGTGGTGGTGGTGGGCTGGTCTAGTGTGTCCACTGGTGGTGGTGGTGGGGGGCTGGTGTAGTGTGTCCACTGGTGGTGGGGGGCTGGTGTAGTGTGTCCACTGGTGGTGGCCGTGGTGGGCTGGTGTAGTGTGTCCACTGATGGTGGTGGTGGGGGGCTGGTGTAGCGTGTCCACTGGTGGTGGTGGTGGTGGGCTGGTGTAGTGTGTCCACTGGTGGTGGTGGTGGGCTGGTGTAGTGTGTCCACTGGTGGTGGTGGTGGGCTGGTGTAGTGTGTCCACTGGTGGTCGGGGGGCTGGTGTAGTGTGTCGACTGGTGGTGGTGGGGGGCTGGTGTAGTGTGTCCACTGGTGGTGGTGGTGGTGGGCTGGTGTAGTGTGTCCACTGGTGGTGGTGGTGGTGTAGTGTGTCCACTGGTGGTGGTGGTGGGGGGCTGGTGTAGTGTGTCCACTGGTGGTGGTGGTGGGCTGGTGTAGTGTGTCCACTGGTGGTGGTGGTGGTGAGCTGGTGTAGTGTGTCCACTGGTGGTTGGGGGGCTGGTGTAGTGTGTCGACTGGTGGTGGTGGGGGGCTGGTGTAGTGTGTCCACTGGTGGTGGTGGTGGTGGTGGGCTGGTGTAGTGTGTCCACTGGTGGTGGTGGTGGTGGGCTGGTGTAGTGTGTCCACTGGTGGTGGTGGTGGTGGGGCTGGTGTAGTGTGTCCACTGGTGGTGGTGGTGGTGGGGGCTGGTGTAGTGTGTCCACTGGTGGTGGTGGTGGGGGGCTGGTGTAGTGTGTCCACTGGTGGTGGTGGTGGGGGGGGGTGGTGTAGTGTCCACTGGTGGTGGTGGGGCTGGTGTAGTGTGTCCACTGGTGATGGTGGTGGTGGGGGGCTGGTGTAGTGTGTCCACTGGTGGTGGTGGTGGTTGGGGGGGCTGCTAGTGTAGTGTCCACTGGTGGTGGTGGTGGTGGGGGGCTGGTGTAGTGTGTCCACTGGTGGTGGTGGTGGGGGCTGGTGTAGTGTGTCCACTGGTTGTGGTGGTGGGGGGGGCTGGTGTAGGGTGTCCACTGGTGGTGGTGGTGGGGGCTGGTGTAGTGTGTCCACTGGTGGTGGTGGGGCTGGTGTAGTGTGTCCACTGGTGATGGTGGTGGGGGGGGGCTGGTGTAGTGTGTCCACTGGTTGTGGTGGTGGTGGGGGGGGCTGGTGTAGTGTCCACTGGTGGTGGTGGGGGGCTGGTATAGTGTGTCCACTGGTGGTGGTGGTGGTGGGGGGCTGGTGTAGTATGTCCACTGGTGGTGGTGGTGGGCTGGTGTAGTGTGTCCACTGGTGGTGGTGGTGGGCTGGTGTAGTGTGTCCACTGGTGGTGGTGGTGGTGGTGGGCTGGTGTAGTGTGTCCACTGGTGGTGGTGGTGGGGGGCTGGTGTAGTGTGTCCACTGGTGGTGGTGGTGGGGGGCTGGTGTAGTATGTCCACTGGTGGTGGTGGTGGGGGCTGGTGTAGTGTGTCCACTGGTGGTGGTGGTGGGGGGCTGGTGTAGTGTATCCACTGGTGGTGGTGGTGGGCTGGTGTAGTGTGTCCACTGGTGGTGGTGGTGGGCTGGTGTAGTGTGTCCACTGGTGGTGGTGGTGGGCTTGTGTAGTGTGTCCACTGGTGGTGGTGGGCTGGTGTAGTGCGTCCACTGGTGGTGGTGGTGGGCTGGTGTAGTGTGTCCACTGGTGGTGGTGGGCTGGTGTAGTGTGTCCACTGGTGGTGGTGGTGGGGGGCTGGTGTAGTGTATCCACTGGTGGTGGTGGTGGGCTGGTGTAGTGTGTCCACTGGTGGTGGTGGTGGGCTGGTGTAGTGTGTCCACTGGTGGTGGTGGTGGGCTGGTGTAGTGTGTCCACTGGTGGTGGTGGGCTGGTGTAGTGCGTCCACTGGTGGTGGTGGTGGGCTGGTGTAGTGTGTCCACTGGTGGTGGTGGGCTGGTGTAGTGTGTCCACTGGTGGTGGTGGGGGGCTGGTGTAGTGTGTCCACTGGTGGTGGTGGTGGTGGGCTGGTGTAGTGTGTCCACTGGTGGTGGTGGGCTGGTGTAGTGCGTCCACTGGTGGTGGGCTGGTGTAGTGCGTCCACTGGTGGTGGTGGGCTGGTGTAGTGTGTCCACTGGTGGTGGTGGTGGGGGGCTGGTGTAGTGTGTCCTCTGGTGGTGGTGGTGGGGGGATGGTGTAGTGTGTCCACTGGTGGTGGTGGTGGGGGGATGGTGTAGTGTGTCCACTGGTGGTGGTGGTGGTGGGCTGGTGTAGTGTGTCCACTGGTGGTGGTGGTGGGCTGGTGTAGTGTGTCCACTGGTGGTGGTGGGCTGGTGTAGTGTGTCCACTGGTGGTGGTGGTGGTGGTGGGCTGGTGTAGTGTGTCCACTGGTGGTGGTGGTGGGGGGCTGGTGTAGTGTGTCCACTGGTGGTGGTGGTGGGCTGGTGTAGTGTGTCCACTGGTGGTGGTGGTGGTGGTGGGCTGGTGTAGTGTGTCCACTGGTGGTGGTGGTGGTGGGCTGGTGTAGTGTGTCCACTGGTGGTGGTGGTGGTCTGGTGTAGTGTGTCCACTGGTGGTGGGGGGGCTGGTGGGGGGCTGGTGTAGTGTGTCCACTGGTGGTGGTGGTTGTGGGCTGGTGTAGTGTGTCCACTGGTGGTGGTGGTGGGCTGGTGTAGTGTGTCCACTGGTGGTGGTGGTGGGGGGGCTGGTGTAGTGTGTCCACTGGTGGTGGTGGTGGGCTGGCTGGTGTAGTGTGTCCACTGGTGGTGGTGGGGGGCTGGTGTAGTGTGTCCACTGGTGGTGGTGGTGGGGGGCTGGTGTAGTGTGTCCACTGGTGGTGGTGGTGGTGGGTAGTGTGTCTGGTGTAGTGTGTCCACTGGTGGTGGTGGTGGGGGGCTGGTGTAGTGTGTCCTGGTGTAGTGTGTCCACTGGTGGTGGTGGGCTGGTGTAGTGTGTCCACTGGTGTAGTGGTCCACTGGTGGTGGTGGGCTGGTGTAGTGTGTCCACTGGTGGTGGTGGTGGGCTGGTGTAGTGTGTCCACTGGTGGTGGTGGTGGGGGGCTGGTGTAGTGTGTCCACTGGTGGTGGTGGTGGGGGGCTGGTGTAGTGTGTCCACTGGTGGTGGTGGTGGTGGGCTGGTGTAGTGTGTCCACTGGTGGTGGTGGTGGGGGGCTGGTGTAGTGTGTCCACTGGTGGTGGTGGTGGGGGGGGTGTAGTGTGTCTGGTGTAGTGTGTCCACTGGTGGTGGTGGTGGTGGGCTGGTGTAGTGTGTCCACTGGTGGTGGTGGGGGGGGGCTGGTGTAGTGTGTCCACTGGTGGTGGTGGTGGGGGGCTGGTGTAGTGTGTCCACTGGTGGTGGTGGTGGTGGGCTGGTGTAGTGTGTCCACTGGTGGTGGTGGTGGGGGGCTGGTGTAGTGTGTCCACTGGTGGTGGTGGTGGGGGGCTGGTGTAGTGTGTCCACTGGTGGTGGTGGTGGTGGGCTGGTGTAGTGTGTCCACTGGTGGTGGTGGTGGGGGCTGGTGTAGTGTGTCCACTGGTGGTGGTGGTGGGCTGGTGTAGTGTGTCCACTGGTGGTGGTGGTGGGGTGTAGTGTGTCTGGTGTAGTGTGTCCACTGGTGGTGGTGGTGGGCTGGTGTAGTGTGTCCACTGGTGGTGGTGGTGGTGTAGTGTGTCTGGTGTAGTGTGTCCACTGGTGGTGGTGGTGGGCTGGTGTAGTGTGTCCACTGGTGGTGGTGGTGGGCTGGTGTAGTGTGTCCACTGGTGGTGGTGGTGGGTTGGTGTAGTGTGTCCACTGGTAGTGGTGGGCGTGGTGTAGTGTGTCCACTGGTGGTGGTGGGCTGGTGTAGTGTGTCCACTGGTGGTGGTGGGGTGTGTGTGTCCACTGTGGTGGTGTGTCCACTGGTGGTGGTGGTGGTGGTGGGCTGGTGTAGTGTGTCCACTGGTGGTGGTGGGCTGGTGTGGTGTGTCCACTGGTGGTGGTGGGCTGGTGTAGTGTGTCCACTGGTGGTGGTGGGGGGGGGCTGGTGTAGTGTGTCCACTGGTGGTGGTGGTGGGCTGGTGTAGTGTGTCCACTGGTGGTGGTGGTGGGCTGGTGTAGTGTGTCCACTGGTGGTGGTGGTGGGCTGGTGTAGTGTGTCCACTGGTGGTGGTGGTGGGGGTGTGGTGTAGTGTGTCCACTGGTGGTGGTGGTGGGGGGCTGGTGTAGTGTGTCCACTGGTGGTGGTGGTGGGCTGGTGTAGTGTGTCCACTGGTGGTGGTGGTGGTGGTGGGCTGGTGTAGTGTGTCCACTGGTGGTGGTGGTGGGGGGCTGGTGTAGTGTGTCCACTGGTGGTGGTGGTGGGGGGCTGGTGTAGTGTGTCCACTGGTGGTGGTGGTGGGGGCTGGTGTAGTGTGTCCACTGGTGGTGGTGGTGGGGGGCTGGTGTAGTGTGTCCACTGGTGGTGGTGGTGGGCTGGTGTAGTGTGTCCACTGGTGGTGGTGGTGGGCTGGTGTAGTGTGTCCACTGGTGGTGGTGGGCTGGTGTAGTGCGTCCACTGGTGGTGGTGGTGGGCTGGTGTAGTGTGTCCACTGGTGGTGGTGGTGGGGGGCTGGTGTAGTGTGTCCACTGGTGGTGGGGGGGCTGGTGTAGTGTGTCCACTGGTGGTGGTGGTGGTGGGCTGGTGTAGTGTGTCCACTGGTGGTGGTGGGGGGGGGGCTGGTGTAGTGTGTCCACTGGTGGTGGTGGTGGTGGGCTGGTGTAGTGTGTCCACTGGTGGTGGTGGGCTGGTGTAGTGCGTCCACTGGTGGTGGTGGGCTGGTGTAGTGCGTCCACTGGTGGTGGTGGGCTGGTGTAGTGTGTCCACTGGTGGTGGTGGTGGGGGGCTGGTGTAGTGTGTCCTCTGGTGGTGGTGGTGGGGGGATGGTGTAGTGTGTCCACTGGTGGTGGTGGTGGTGGGCTGGTGTAGTGTGTCCACTGGTGGTGGTGGTGGGGGGCTGGTGTAGTGTGTCCACTGGTGGTGGTGGTGGTGGGCTGGTGTAGTGTGTCCACTGGTGGTGGTGGTGGGCTGGTGTAGTGTGTCCACTGGTGATGGTGGGCTGGTGTAGTGCGTCCACTGGTGGTGGTGGGATGGTGTAGTGTGTCCACTGGTGGTGGTGGTGGGGGGCTGGTGTAGTGTGTCCACTGGTGGTGGTGGTGGTGGGGGCTGGTGTAGTGTGTCCACTGGTGGTGGTGGTGGGGGGCTGGTGTAGTGTGTCCACTGGTGGTGGTGGTGGGCTGGTGTAGTGTGTCCACTGGTGGTGGTGGTGGGCTGGTGTAGTGTGTCCACTGGTGGTGGTGGTGGGCTGGTGTAGTGTGTCCACTGGTGGTGGTGGGCTGGTGTAGTGTGTCCACTGGTGGTGGTGGTGGTGGTGGTCTGGTGTAGTGTGTCCACTGGTGGTGGTGGTGGGGGGCTGGTGTAGTGTGTCCACTGGTGGTGGTGGTGGTGGTCTGGTGTAGTGTGTCCACTGGTGGTGGTGGTGGGCTGGTGTAGTGAGTCCACTGGTGGTGGTGGGCTGGTGTAGTGCGTCCACTGGTGGTGGTGGGGGGCTGGTGTAGTGTGTCCACTGGTGGTGGTGGTGGGGGGCTGGTGTAGTGTGTCCACTGGTGGTGGTGGTGGGGGGCTGGTGTAGTGTGTCCACTGGTGGTGGTGGTGGGCTGGTGTAGTGTGTCCACTGGTGGTGGTGGTGGTGGGGGGCTGGTGTAGTGTGTCCACTGGTGGTGGTGGTGGGCTGGTGTAGTGTGTCCACTGGTGGTGGTGGTGGGCTGGTGTAGTGTGTCCACTGGTGGTGGTGGTGGGCTGGTGTAGTGTGTCCACTGGTGGTGGTGGTGGTGGTGGGGGCTGGTGTAGTGTGTCCACTGGTGGTGGTGGTGGTGGGCTGGTGTAGTGCGTCCACTGGTGGTGGTGGTGGGCTGGTGTAGTGTGTCCACTGGTGGGTGGTGGTGGGCTGGTGTAGTGTGTCCACTGGTGGGGGGCTGGTGTAGTGTGTCCACTGGTGGTGGTGGGGGGCTGGTGTAGTGTGTCCACTGGTGGGGGGCTGGTGTAGTCTGTCGACTGGTGGTGGTGGGGGGCTGGTGTAGTGTGTCCACTGGTGGTGGTGGGCTGGTGTAGTGTGTCCACTGGTGGTGGTGGGCTGGTGTAGTGCGTCCACTGGTGGTGGTGGGCTGGTGTAGTGTGTCCACTGGTGGTGGTGGTGGGCTGGTGTCGTGTGTCCACTGGTGGTGGTGGTGGGGGGCTGGTGTAGTGTGTCCACTGGTGGTGGTGGGCTGGTGTAGTGTGTCCACTGGTGGTGGTGGGCTGGTGTAGTGCGTCCACTGGTGGTGGTGGGCTGGTGTAGTGTGTCCACTGGTGGTGGTGGTGGGCTGGTGTCGTGTGTCCACTGGTGGTGGTGGTGGGGGGCTGGTGTAATGTGTCCACTGGTGGTGGTGGTGGGGGGCTGGTGTAGTGTGTCCACTGGTGGTGGTGGGCTGGTGTAGTGTGTCCACTGGTGGTGGTGGGCTGGTGTAGTGCGTCCACTGGTGGTGGTGGTGGTGGGCTGGTGTAGTGTGTCCACTGGTGGTGGTGGTGGTGGTGGGCTGGTGTAGTGTGTCCACTGGTTGTGGTGGTGGGGGGCTGGTGTAGTGTGTCCACTGGTGGTGGGGGCTGGTGTAGTGTGTCCACTGGTGGTGGTGGTGGTGGGCTGGTGTAGTGTGTCCACTGGTGGTGGTGGTGGTGGGGGGCTGGTGTAGTGTGTCCACTGGTGGTGGTGGTGGTGGGCTGGTGTAGTGTGTCCACTGGTGGTGGTGGTGGGCTGGTGTAGTGTGTCCACTGGTGGTGGTGGTGGGCTGGTGTAGTGTGTCCACTGGTGGTGGTGGTGGGCTGGTGTAGTGTGTCCACTGGTGGTGGTGGTGGGCTGGTGTAGTGTGTCCACTGGTGGTGGTGGTGGGCTGGTGTAGTGTGTCCACTGGTGGTGGTGGGCTGGTGTAGTGTGTCCACTGGTGGTGGTGGGCTGGTGTAGTGCGTCCACTGGTGGTGGTGGGCTGGTGTAGTGTGTCCACTGGTGGTGGTGGGCTGGTGTAGTGTGTCCACTGGTGGTGGTGGGCTGGTGTAGTGCGTCCACTGGTGGTGGGGGGCTGGTGTAGTGTGTCCACTGGTGGTGGTGGTGGGGGGCTGGTGTAGTGTGTCCACTGGTGGTGGTGGTGGGCTGGTGTAGTGTGTCCACTGGTGGTGGTGGTGGTGGGGGCTGGTGTAGTGTGTCCACTGGTGGTGGTGGTGGGCTGGTGTAGTGTGTCCACTGGTGGTGGTGGTGCGGGGCTGGTGTAGTGTGTCCACTGGTGGTGGTGGTGGGCTGGTGTAGTGTGTCCACTGGTGGTGGCGGTGGGCTGGTGTAGTGTGTCCACTGGTGGTGGTGGTGGTGGTGGGGGCTGGTGTAGTGTGTCCACTGGTGGTGGTGGTGGTGGGCTGGTGTAGTGCGTCCACTGGTGGTGGTGGGGGGCTGGTGTAGTGTGTCCACTGGTGGGGGGGCTGGTGTAGTGTGTCCACTGGTGGGGGGCTGGTGTAGTGTGTCCACTGGTGGTGGTGGGGGGCTGGTGTAGTGTGTCCACTGGTGGTGGTGGGCTGGTGTAGCGCGTCCACTGGTGGTGGTGGGCTGGTGTAGTGTGTCCACTGGTGGTGGTGGTGGGCTGGTGTAGTGTGTCCACTGGTGGTGGTGGTGGTGGGCTGGTGTAGTGTGTCCACTGGTGGTGGTGGTGGGGGGCTGGTGTAGTGTGTCCACTGGTGGTGGTGGTGGGGGGCTGGTGTAGTGTGTCCACTGGTGGTGGTGGTGGGGGGCTGGTTTAGTGTGTCCACTGGTGGTGGTGGTGGGGGCTGGTGTAGTGTGTCCACTGGTGGTGGTGGGGGGCTGGTGTAGTGTGTCCACTGGTGGTGGTGGTGGGCTGGTGTAGTGTGTCCACTGGTGGTGGTGGTGGTGGGCTGGTGTAGTGTGTCCACTGGTGGTGGTGGTGGGGGGCTGGTGTAGTGTGTCCACTGGTGGTGGTGGTGGGGGGCTGGTGTAGTGTGTCCACTGGTGGTGGTGGTGGGGGGCTGGTGTAGTGTGTCCACTGGTGGTGGTGGTGGGGGCTGGTGTAGTGTGTACACTGGTGGTGGTGGTGGGGGGCTGGTGTAGTGTGTCCACTGGTGGTGGTGGGGGGCTGGTGTAGTGTGTCCACTGGTGGTGGTGGTGGGGGCTGGTGTAGTGTGTCCACTGGTGGTGGTGGTGGTGGGCTGGTGTAGTGTGTCCACTGGTGGTGGTGGTGGGGGGCTGGTGTAGTGTGTCCACTGGTGGTGGTGGTGGTGGGCTGGTGTAGTGTGTCCACTGGTGGTGGTGGTGGGGGGCTGGTGTAGTGTGTCCACTGGTGGTGGTGGTGGGGGGCTGGTGTAGTGTGTCCACTGGTGGTGGTGGGGGGCTGGTGTAGTGTGTCCACTGGTGGTGGTGGGCTGGTGTAGTGTGTCCACTGGTGGTGGTGGGCTGGTGTAGTGCGTCCACTGGTGGTGGTGGGCTGGTGTAGTGTGTCCACTGGTGGTGGTGGGCTGGTGTAGTGTGTCCACTGGTGGTGGTGGGCTGGTGTAGTGCGTCCACTGGTGGTGGGGGGCTGGTGTAGTGCGTCCACTGGTGGTGGGGGGCTGGTGTAGTGTGTCCACTGGTGGTGGTGGTGGGGGGCTGGTGTAGTGTGTCCACTGGTGGTGGTGGTGGGCTGGTGTAGTGTGTCCACTGGTGGTGGTGGTGGTGGGGGCTGGTGTAGTGTGTCCACTGGTGGTGGTGGTGGGCTGGTGTAGTGTGTCCACTGGTGGTGGTGGTGCGGGGCTGGTGTAGTGTGTCCACTGGTGGTGGTGGTGGGCTGGTGTAGTGTGTCCACTGGTGGTGGCGGTGGGCTGGTGTAGTGTGTCCACTGGTGGTGGTGGTGGGGGCTGGTGTAGTGTGTCCACTGGTGGTGGTGGTGGTGGGCTGGTGTAGTGCGTCCACTGGTGGTGGTGGGGGGCTGGTGTAGTGTGTCCACTGGTGGGGGGGCTGGTGTAGTGTGTCCACTGGTGGGGGGCTGGTGTAGTGTGTCCACTGGTGGTGGTGGGGGGCTGGTGTAGTGTGTCCACTGGTGGTGGTGGGCTGGTGTAGTGCGTCCACTGGTGGTGGTGGGCTGGTGTAGTGTGTCCACTGGTGGTGGTGGTGGGCTGGTGTAGTGTGTCCACTGGTGGTGGTGGTGGTGGGCTGGTGTAGTGTGTCCACTGGTGGTGGTGGTGGGGGGCTGGTGTAGTGTGTCCACTGGTGGTGGTGGTGGGGGGCTGGTGTAGTGTGTCCACTGGTGGTGGTGGTGGGGGGCTGGTGTAGTGTGTCCACTGGTGGTGGTGGTGGTGGGCTGGTGTAGTGTGTCCACTGGTGGTGGTGGTGGGCTGGTGTAGTGTGTCCACTGGTGGTGGTGGTGGTGGGCTGGTGTAGTGTGTCCACTGGTGGTGGTGGTGGGGGGCTGGTGTGGTGTGTCCACTGGTGGTGGTGGTGGGGGGCTGGTGTAGTGTGTCCACTGGTGGTGGTGGTGGGGGGCTGGTGTAGTGTGTCCACTGGTGGTGGTGGTGGGGGCTGGTGTAGTGTGTCCACTGGTGGTGGTGGTGGGGGCTGGTGTAGTGTGTACACTGGTGGTGGTGGTGGGGGGCTGGTGTAGTGTGTCCACTGGTGGTGGTGGGGGGCTGGTGTAGTGTGTCCACTGGTGGTGGTGGTGGGGGCTGGTGTAGTGTGTCCACTGGTGGTGGTGGTGGGCTGGTGTACTGTGTCCACTGGTGGTGGTGGTGGGGGGCTGGTGTAGTGTGTCCACTGGTGGTGGTGGTGGTGGGCTGGTGTAGTGTGTCCACTGGTGGTGGTGGTGGGGGGCTGGTGTAGTGTGTCCACTGGTGGTGGTGGTGGGGGGGTGTAGTGTGTCTGGTGTAGTGTGTCCACTGGTGGTGGTGGGGGGCTGGTGTAGTGTGTCCACTGGTGGTGGTGGTGGGGGCTGGTGTAGTGTGTCCACTGGTGGTGGTGGTGGGGGGCTGGTGTAGTGTGTCCACTGGTGGTGGTGGTGGTGGGCTGGTGTAGTGTGTCCACTGGTGGTGGTGGGCTGGTGTAGTGCGTCCACTGGTGGTGGTGGTGGTGGGCTGGTGTAGTGTGTCCACTGGGGGTGGTGGTGGTGGGCTGGTGTAGTGTGTCCACTGGTGGTGGTGGTGGGGGGCTGGTGTAGTGTGTCCACTGGTGGTGGTGGGCTGGTGTAGTGTGTCCACTGGTGGTGGTGGGCTGGTGTAGTGCGTCCACTGGTGGTGGTGGTGGGCTGGTGTAGTGTGTCCACTGGTGGTGGTGGTGGTGGGGCTGGTGTAGTGTGTCCACTGGTGGTGGTGGTGGGCTGGTGTAGTGTGTCCACTGGTGGTGGTGGTGGTGGGCTGGTGTAGTGTGTCCACTGGTGGTGGTGGGCTGGTGTAGTGCGTCCACTGGTGGTGGTGGTGGGCTGGTGTAGTGTGTCCACTGGTGGTGGTGGTGGGCTGGTGTAGTGTGTCCACTGATGGTGGTGGTGGGGGGGGGGCTGGTGTAGTGTGTCCACTGGTGGTGGGGGGCTTGTGTAGTGTGTCCACTGGTGGTGGTGGTGGTGGGCTGGTGTAGGGTGTCCACTGGTGGTGGTGGTGGGGGGCTGGTGTAGTGTGTCCACTGGTGGTGGTGGTGGTGGGCTGGTGTAGTGTGTCCACTGGTGGTGGTGGTGGTGGGCTGGTGTAGTGTGTCCACTGGTGGTGATGGTGGGGGGCTGGTGTAGTGTGTCCACTGGTGGTCGGGGGGCTGGTGTAGTGTGTCCACTGGTGGTGGTGGGCTGGTGTAGTGTGTCCACTGGTGGTGGGGGGCTGGTGTAGTGTGTCCACTGGTGGTGGGGGGGCTGGTGTAGTGTGTCCACTGGTGGTGGGGGGGCTGGTGTAGTGTGTCCACTGGTGGTGGGGGGGCTGGTGTAGTGTGTCCACTGGTGGTGGTGGTGGTGGGGGGCTGGTGTAGGGTGTCCACTGGTGGTGGTGGGCTGGTGTAGTGTGTCCACTGGTGGTGGGGGGCCTGGTGTAGTGTGTCCACTGATGGTGGGGGCTGGTGTAGTGTGTCCACTGGTGGTGGTGGTGGTGGGCTGGTGTAGTGTGTCCACTGGTGGTGGTGGGCTGGTGTAGTGTGTCCACTGGTGGTGGGGGGGCTGGTGTAGTGTGTCCACTGGTGGTGGGGGGGCTGGTGTAGTGTGTCCACTGGTGGTGGAGGGGCTGGTGTAGTGTGTCCACTGGTGGTGGTGGTGGGGGGCTGGTGTAGGGTGTCCACTGGTGGTGGTGGGCTGGTGTAGTGTGTCCACTGGTGGTGGGGGGCTGGTGTAGTGTGTCCACTGATGGTGGGGGCTGGTGTAGTGTGTCCACTGGTGGTGGTGGTGGGGGGCTGGTGTAGTGTGTCCACTGATGGTGGGGGCTGGTGTAGTGTGTCCACTGGTGGTGGGGGGGCTGTTTTTGGTGTATACTGATGGTGGGGGGTTATGGTCTGTGGTCTGACGACCTAACGTTTAGGGAGCATAACAAAGCAAATATTGTGTCAGCCAGAAAAATGATAGGATGGATTACGAGAACTTTCAAATCCAGGGATCCTATCAAGGTGGTTGTACTCTTTAATTCACTTGTGCTGTCCCGTCATGAATACTGCTCAGTACTCAATTCCTCTTGAGAGCAGGAGAGATTGCTGAAATAGAGGAAGTACAGAGAATTTCCGTGATAAAACACGGAAGCACTCTATCTCAAAAAACACTATCAGAATAAAGCACTTTTTCACGAACAGACGTGATAAAGCATCAAAATTATTAGGATCCTGTCAAAGCTCTCCAAACGTACTCACTAGATAGTAGACAGTAGAGTAAAGATAGTAGAGAGTAGATAGTAGAAATTCAAGATGAGACGCCCCGCTCCCACAGCTGGTGGCCTAAGAGCCAGGATTCACTAGATGCAAACCCAGCCTACAGTACATAATTCCCAAATGAAATACTGACCAGATATCCTTCCCCCATAATTAAAAAATTGAGTATTTATGTGTATATGTACGTGTATATGTGTATAGTTGTGTATATGCATATGTATATGGATATATATGTGTGTATGTATATATATATGTGTATATGTATATATGTCGTATCTAGTACCCAGAACGCACTTCTCGGCCTACTATGCAAGGCCGTGTGATAGTCCTTATTTTCAATAAATTGTTTCCATTTAGTATATTTGAATGATTATTATTATATTATATTAAGAAAATAAATTATTGACTTAGTTATGTTAGGTTAGGTTAGGTTAGGTTAGGTAGGGTTGGTTAGGTTCGGTCATATATCTACGTTAGTTTCGATTCAAATTTAAACAAATTAACTCATAAAGCTATCCATTTCATTATGTATCATTTCATAAGAAAAATAATAGAAAAATATTTAAATTCGGGAAACTTTTCTTATTAGGCAAATAAGGCCTTGCATAGTAGGCCGAGTACTGTATTCTGGCTACTAGGTACAACATATATATATATATATATATAATATACATATATATATAATATATATATATATTGTGTGTATATATGTATATATATGAGCAACTCAATAAATAATAATAATAATAATAAAGAGCCTTAAACAGAACAACATGTGTGGAAGCATCGGAGTGTATATATATGAATGCTACACAGTATTCATCTATGGACATCCACATATGGTGAAACACATGTGAAGAACCTCACACACAGCTTCCTGACAAGAGAGAACCAGCTTAGCTTAGCTGCCAACACCCACACATGGTGTCAGCAAGGCGGACAGCCCGCCTGCTTTCATACCTCTCACTGTATTTCCTACTTCTATACTTCCCTTCACCTATGCCTCTCCTTCCTCTTTACTCCAAAAAAAAAACAAGATTGTAGACGCGATATCAAATAATATACACTTTGAAAATACTGAAGGGCCAGGTCCCAAATCTACACAGTAAAATAACAACATACTGGAGTGAACGATATGGAAGAAAATGCAGAATAGAACCAGTAAAGAGCAGAGGTGCCATAGGCACAATCAGAGAACACTATAAACATCAGAGGTCCGCGGTTGTTCAACGTCCTCCCAGCGAGCATAAGAAATATTGCCGGAACAACCGTGGATATCTTCAAGAGAAAACTAGATTTTCTAAAAGAAGTGCCGGACCAACCGGGCTGTGGTGGGTATGTGGGCCTCCGGGTCCCTCCAAGCAACAGCCTGGTGGACCAAACTCTCACAAGTCAAGCCTGGCCTCGGGTCGGGCTTGGGCAGTAGAACTTCAGAACCCCGTCAAGCAGGTATATGTTGCCCAGTATACCCCTCGCTGTGTTGGTATATGGGGTCCACTATACCCGTCACAGGGTGGGTATATGGGTCCACTATACCCCCATCACTGGTTGGGTACCTGGTTGATACCTGGTTGATGGGGTTCTGGGAGTTGTTCTACTCCCCAAGCCCGGCCCGAGGCCAGGCTCGACTTGTGAGAGTTTGGCTGTTGCTTGGAGCGGCCCGCAGGGCCACGTACCCACCACAGCCCGGCTGATCCGGAACTTCTCTTAGAAAACCGTCCAGTTTTCTCTTGAAGATGTCCACGGTTGTTCCGGCAATATTTCTTATGCTCGCTAGTATATGGGGTATATGGGGTCCACTATACCCCCCATTACTGGGTGGGTATATGGGGTCCACTATACCCCTTCACAGGGTGGGTATATGGGGTCCACTATACCGCTCACAGGGTGGGTATATGGGATCCACTATACCCCCCATCATAGGGTGGGTATATGGGGTCCACTATACCTCCCATCACAGGGTTAGTATATGGGGTCCACTATACCCCCCATCACAGGGTGGGTATATGGGGTCCACTATACCCCCCATCACAGGGTGGGTATATGGGGTCCACCATACCGCTCACAGGGTGGGTATATGGGGTCCACTATACCCCCCATCACAGGGTGGGTATATGGGGGTCCACTATACCCCCCATCACAGGGTGGGTATATGTGGTCCACTATACCCCCCATCACAGGGTGGGTATATGGGGTCCACCATGCCGCTCACAGGGTGGGTATATGGGGTCCACTATACCCCCCTCACAGGGTGGGTATATGGGGTCCACTATACCCCCCTCACAGGGTGGGTATATGGGGGTCCACTATACCCCCCATCACAGGGTGGGTATATGGGGTCCACTATACCCCCCATCACAGGGTGGGTATATGGGGTCCATTATACCCCCCATCACAGGGGTGGGTATATGGGATCCACTATACCCCCCTCACAGGGTGGGTATATGGGGTCCACTATACCCCCCTCACTGGGTGGGTATATGGGGTCCACTATACCCCCCCTCACTGGGTGGGTATATGGGGGTCCACTATACCCCCTCACAGGGTGGGTATATGGGGTCCACTATACCCCCCATCACAAGGTGGGTATATGGGGGTCCACTATACCCCCCATCACAGGGTGGGTATATGGGGTCCACTATACCCCCCTCACAGGGTGGGTATATGGGGTCCACTATACCCCCATCACAGGGTGGGTATATGGGGTCCACTATACCCCCCTCACTGGGTGGGTATATGGGGTCCACTATACCCCCTCACAGGGTGGGTATATGGGGAGCATAACAAATTAAGGACACGCCCATTAGCGTGGGTGGTGTGAGCAAGCCCAACCGCTGCCACACTACCCCATGTATAAAGTTAATGGCGACTTTGTGCTTGTTACGGCTTGGCACTAAGCATTAATTCTCACGACCAGGTCTGTTATCTTGAGATGATTTCGGGGCTTTAGTGTCCCCGCGGCCCGGTCCTCGACCAGGCCTCCACCCCCAGGAAGCAGCCCGTGACAGCTGACTAGCACCCAGGTACCTATTTTACTGCTAGGTAACAGGGGCATAGGGTGAAAGAAACTTTGCCCATTGTTTCTCGCCGGCGCCCGGGATCAAACCCGGGACCACAGGATCACATGTCCAGGGTGCTGTCCGCTCGGCCAACCGGCTCCCTATGTACTGGAAACCTATGCACGATATTTGTGTTTTCTAGCCCAGTCACTTGGGCTGGGCTGAAACCAGAAAAGTGTGTGTGTGTGTATATCTATTTTTGTTTAGGATATGTTTAACTTAGCCTTATCAAGCGTATTAAGACAATAATTAAGCAGTAAATAGGTACCTGGGAGTTAGACAGCTGCTACGGACTACTTCCTGGGGGTGTGTAACAAAATGGAGGCCTGGTTGAGGACCGGCGCGGCCCGGTCTGGTCTGGTCTCCCGAAATCATCTCAAGATAACCTCAAGATAGCCAGGCATGTCAAGTTTGATTACATGATAGTGAATGCTCGTAACTACATCACTACAGATCTAAATGGCTTTGCTTGAATGGTGCCAGTTCTTGGACCCATTAAGCCACGCTCAAACCTTCCTCCTCCTCCTCGCACACAAGATGAGAGTGGCTCAATAAACTTCTAATTAAACTAAAACTTGTTGTGTTACTGTGTCTTGTGGTGGCGGCGATGATAATTTTATTTTATTTTATTTTATTTATATATATTTCTTGAGATATATAGAAGAGTTGTTACATTCTTGTAGAGCCACTAGTACGCGTAGCGTTTCGGGCAAGTCCTTAATCCTATGGTCCCTGGAATACGATCCCCTGCCGCGAAGAATCGTTTTTTCATCCAAGTACACATTTTACTGTTGCGTTAAACAGAGGCTACAGTTAAGGAATTGCGCCCAGTAAATCCTCCCCGGCCAGGATACGAACCCATGACATAGCGCTCGCGGAACGCCAGGCGAGTGTCTTACCACTACACCACGGAGACTGACTATACAAGAAGGTACAATGGGTTTGTGAGAATACATTGGATAGTACAGTAATTACATTCTTGTAAAGCCACTAGTACGCGCAGCGTTTCGGTCAGGTCCTTAATCTAGCAGATAATTTTAAGTAGGTAATTTCAATCAAAATTGATAAATGAAAGATACATTACAAGAGAAAAATGTTGAATAATGTTGATAAAGAGCATAAACACACCGTTGAGTATATGTTTGCAAGCCATTTAAGTGCCTTAACAAGGCTGCAATTGAATTACTTCGCTAAAAAGAACTTTAAGGTTCAATTTCCGAGCCCATTCTTATCCTGGGGCCAGATTCACGAAAGCAGTTACGCAAGCACTTACGAACGTGTACATCTTTCCTCAATCTTTGACGGCTTTGGTTACATTTATTAAACAGTTTACAAGCATGAAAACTTGCCATGCAACTGGTGTTATTGTTATAAACAGCCTCCTGGTGCTTCGGAGCTCATTAACTGTTTAATAATTGTAAACAAAGCCGCCAAAGATTGAGAAAAGATGTACAGCTTCGTAAGTGCTTTTGTGAATCTGGCCCCGGACCCCTTCCACGTGTTATATGAGTCTCCGTGGTGTAGTGGTAAGACACTCGCCTGGCGTTCCGCGAGCGCTATGTCATGGGTTCGTATCCTGGCCGGGGAGGATTTACTGGGCGCAAATCCTTAACTGTAGCCTCTGTTTAACGCAACAGTAAAATGTGTACTTGGATGAAAAAACGATTCTTCGCGGCAGGGGATCGTATTCCAGGGACCATAGGATTAAGGACTTGCCCGAAACGCTACGCGTACTAGTGGCTCTACAAGAATGTAACAACTCTTGTATATATCTCAAAAAAAAAAAAATATATATATATAGTCGTAATGACTTTGCGCGTTCCCCCTGATAATTCCCTTCCCTTCCCGAGCCCATTATCTTTGCCTGCAACAAAGAAAGATGCCAATATCTGTCCAAGGTTGTAGGGCTGACGGTTTGAGATGACTGGATGATGATGACTGGATGATGATGAAGATTAAGCCACCCAAAAGGTGGCACGGGCATGAATAGCCCGTAAGTGGTGGCCATTTTAAGCCATTACCAGTATCAAGAGCTGATACTGGAGATCTGTGGAGGTGCAAGTGCACCCTGCGTGACGGGAGATGTCTCCTGTGGATGACTGGATGGTGAAGCACGCCTTATTAAGTCGGCGAGGGGGGGGGGGGGGGGGGGGGGGGGGGGGTGGGGGGGAGGGGGGGGGTGAGGGGTGAGGGGGGGGGGGGGTATGCCAAAAACGGGTGTTTTTCTGAGAATTTTCATTCATTCCTCCATCCGAGATCTCTGGCAGGGTTGCCAAAGGTTACGTGTTGCTCATTCACGCAAATGAATGCGTGAATATGGCAATTAAAGGCAATTTAAAAAGTAAGTTAATTAATTATATATTTCCTATTAGACCTTCACTCATATGGGTCTCATAATTCAACCTTAACATTTGATGTTAAATGTCAACATTAATACACAATTTGAGTCACCACACAACAAATTGAGAACACCTACAGCTGTTCGGCTTGCACATTCTTCATTACTCATGGTGAATGAATTAACCATGAGTTAAGGGACCAGCCACCTTGCTCCTTAACGTCCTAACTGCATTGACCCGCTCACAGCTACGCTCCTCTGTGTGGAGGACTGGCCCCATTTTCAGGAGGACGGCAAGGTTCAATAGAATCCGATACATTACAATACAAATACAATACAAATTTATTTAGGTAAGGTACATACATACAATAAATTTTTACAAGGATTGGTTGACTTGATATCACCGTTGATATCACTCGCCTTGTGCGCTGTTGTTGTTGTATTGATATCAGTGATATTTAGTTCTCTTTAATATCCTGCGCCACAGAAGGTGTTACATAGTCTCCCTGGCTTGGTGCCGCCTTTGATAATTACTTATGACAAATTTGCATTCAAATAAAGGAGCCGGTCGGCCGAGCGGACAGCACACTGGACTTGTGATCCTGTGGTCCTGGGTTCGATCCCAGGCGCCGGCGAGAAACAATGGGCAGTTTCTTTCACCCTATGCCCCTGTTACCTAGCAGTAAATATAGGTACCTGGAAGTTAGTCAGCTGTCACGCGCTGCTTCCTGGGGGTGGAGGCCTGGTCGAGGACCGGGCCGCGGGGACACTAAAAAGCCCCGAAAACGTCTCAAGATAACCTCAAGATGGGGCTCTCGACACGTGAATGGCATAACCCATTTTAGGGTGGCCTCGGGCACCACTCCATCTAGTGTAAAACACTATTAATATGCTTGTTAACCCAAGTGACGAGCTTATCAAGATACTGAGTTACATAGCAGGCTGAATTTTGGG
The DNA here is from genome assembly GCF_020424385.1 of Procambarus clarkii. Classification (NCBI taxonomy): domain Eukaryota; kingdom Metazoa; phylum Arthropoda; class Malacostraca; order Decapoda; family Cambaridae; genus Procambarus; species Procambarus clarkii. The sequence goes on along the minus strand of NW_025556637.1, from coordinate 49,075 downwards.
GTTAAGTTCCTGAGTCCATTATGTGGCTGTGTAGCCTTCTCCACTACCGCTCACAGGATGGGTATATGGTGCAAAATAAATTAACTTAATACAAAAATATAAAATAGTATTAACAAACGACTTAACTTTTTTTAGTATTTATCATTAATCTTAAATTTTATTACTTATAAAATTAGGTGCTTACTATAAATCGCTTAAAATTTTAAAAATAAATCAAAACGATTAAACGAATCTATTAATTCGTCAGTACTGGCTCTGTGACCTACTTTTGAACGATTCCCAACAACGACAAAAATATCATGCACGTGTTTGGACCTTTAAAGACTTGGACATTAATTCGCATGACTGTCAAGACTTCCCGAGCGCCACGATAACCCCCTCACAACTACTACTATGCCTGGCAAGCCACGCGTGTCAGGGGATGTAGGCCGGTGACCTCCACCAGCTCATCTGCCCGCCAGGTACCGCTACGTGGAGTTGCTATAGGTCTGCTGCCGCCTCCCACACCCCATGTTGTCGTACACCCGCTACCCCGTCCACAACACACTTACCACCTACACCATTCTTACCACCTACACCATTCTTACCACCTACACCATTCTTCACACACCTACACAATTCTTGTTTCGTATCGCCGGGTAGATTACGCATTATAAAGTAGTTTTTGTTTAGAGTTTGTCAGTGTATTGGTGTTAGGGGAAAGTTCTTTCGTCTGGCGCTAACTCAACACGTGGCGAGGTGACGTCACCAGGCGAGCCACAGTTGCCAGTTTGAATTTAATTCTGAACTCTAACGTTTGTAATGTTTCAGTATATTATGAACCCGTGAAACATTGGTAGGGGGTTGGTGTAGATCTCTCTTCTGTGAAGTAATTAAGTCTCGACAGGGTGTGAAAATATATAAATATATTTTTAAGGTAACTGATACCTGTAGTTAGGAGGTGCGGGTGGGACGTTGAAGACTGCTCACTTGTCCAGTCAATCCCAAGGAAGTACCCGGGTTATTCTTGGAGGCGTGCGTGGCCAAACACAACCTGCAGTCATTCTTTGCAACGTGTTAAATTGTTCCACTTGTCCCTCTTGCCGAGGAGAGGTACCTTCCTTCACGGCCTGTCAAGCCTCACACCGTCTCTCCGTTCTTTCTCGGTGCCAGAGCCTTGGCGAATCCTAGATAACCTTTTGAGATTAAGGGGAAAAGGTACTTGTATTTGAAGGTGTTGATACATTGAAACTGTACATCCGGTTATTTCTAATCCTGGTTTACGCCCTTATAATATAGCCAAAATTATGGCAGATAATATATTAGGGGGGTAGAAATAGCCTAAGCTACTTTATCTTTTCGAGGTGTAATTTATTGTCTGAATAAACGTACTTGAACTTAAAGGCGCTATTGAAACGCGAGTATAGACATTTGCCGGTATATATTATGAGTGACAAGTGTGTACATAGCTGTGGAGTGGATATGTCGGCGCCTGGTGGAGCTCACCCAGGGGCAAAGGCACCAAGGCACTCACAGCGCCTATTAAAGGCGCTAATGTGCTCATCGAGCAGTACATTTGAAACAAAACGCCGCGGAATGGAATTACTGGAGAGAACGGTCGAGAATGCTGCAAGTACAGCATCGAGAAATAGCGGTGAAATAGTGGCATTAAATCTGTTCGTGAGAATATCCAATACAAGGCGGCGGGAGTGGCCGCACCGTTACTGTGGTGCGTGTGAGCCGTTGTGGACGATGGTGTTACTGTGTACTGTGCTGGCGCTCGTTCTCATCAACGACATGAGCACCTACGGCAACCTCCACTACAGGCGGCGTCGGGAAGCCTCCTCCGTCAACGACACGTCGGCCCTTACCTCCAGTCAGGTAATAACACCACATTAGTGGTCGGTTTTCAGTGATGCTCGAAGGTGTTTTTTTTATTATTATTTACTACCACAGACGTGGCCACACATTTACAATGCTAACCAGCATATATACATTTTCTTCTGTCCTCCATGGACAGGAGTGGCAGTGTTGACGTACCTAAACTGTCAATATTTGACAATTTCATATTAACTAATAGTTCCTATAGCTATGGATGAGTTTTACAAAATAGGGACAAAATATATATCAAAAAAGATTTACCATTGAAACACTACAATGGGTATTTCAAAAGTGTTGAACGTAACTATAAACCTAATCGCTTCTAGACCTAAATAAGCTTAGGCCTAATTCACGCCATCTAAGGCCTAATTTTGTACATAGTATGCAATACAAGTCATAGGAAAGTTTGTGTTGGGTTGATGCCTTCTATCTCGGTGTCCTCTACACAATACTACAACACGTGAACTCTTTCTGATGCAACAGTCCATGTTTTGATACCATGTACCAAGATAAAGAGGGACCTTAGGCTGTGGAGTCTGGAAGGGCCCAAGTTGTGAGACGAGTACTCGTTTAGTTGTATTCACCTAATTGTACTTGCGGGGGTTGAGCTCTGGTTCTTTGGTCCCGCCTCTCAACTGTCAATCAACTGGTGTACAGATTCCTGAGCCTACTGGGCTCTATCATATCTACATTTAAAACTGTGTATGGAGTCAGCCTCCACCACATCACTTCCTAATGCATTCCATCTGTTAACCACTCTGACACTGAAAAAGTTCTTTCTAATATCCCTGTGGCTCATTTGGGCACTCGGTCTCCACCTGTGTCCCCTTGTTTGTGTACCGTTGCCCTGTTCGTGTACCGTCCCCCCCTGTTTGTGTACCGTCCCCCTTGTTTGTGTACCGTTGCCCTGTTTGTGTACCGTCCCCCGTTTGTGTACCGGCCCCCCTGTTTGTGTACCGTCCCCCTGTTCGTGTACCGTCCCCCCCTGTTCGTGTACCGTCCCCCCAGTTCGTGTACCGTCCCCCCCTGTTCGTGTACCGTCCCCCCCTGTTCGTGTACCGTCCCCCCCTGTTCGTGTACCGTCCCCCCCTGTTCGTGTACCGTCCCCCCCTGTTCGTGTACCGTCCCCCCTGTTCGTGTACCGTCCCCCCCTGTTCGTGTACCGTCCCCCCTGTTCGTGTACCGTCCCCCCCCGTGTTCGTGTACCGTCCCCCCCCTGTTCGTGTACCGTCCCCCCCTGTTCGTGTACCGTCCCCCCCTGTTCGTGTACCGTCCCCCCTGTTCGTGTACCGTCCCCCCCCTGTTCGTGAACCGTCCACCCCTGTTCGTGTACCGTCCCCCCTGTTCGTGTACAGTCCCCCCTGTTCGTGTACCGTCCCCCCTGTTCGTGTACCGTCCCCCCTGTTCGTGTACCGTCCCCCCTGTTCGTGTACCGTCCCCCCCTGTTCGTGTACCGTCCCCCCCTGTTCGTGTACCGTCCCCCCTGTTTGTGTACCGTCCCCCCCCTGTTCGTGTACCGTCCCCCTGTTCGTGTACCGTCCCCCTGTTCGTGTACCGTCCCCCCTGTTCGTGTACCGTCTTCCCCTGTTCGTGTACCGTCTTCCCCTGTTCGTGTACCGTCCCCCCTGTTCATGTACCGTCCCCCCTGTTCATGTACCGTCCCCCCTGTTCGTGTACCGTCCCCCCTGTTCGTGTACCGTCCCCCCTGTTCGTGTACCGTCCCCCCTGTTCGTGTACCGTCCCCCCTGTTCGTGTACCGTCCCCCCTGTTCGTGTACCGTCCCCCCTGTTCGTGTACCGTCCCCCCTGTTCGTGTACCGTCCCCCCTGTTCGTGTACCGTCCCCCCTGTTCGTGTACCGTCTTTCCCCTGTTCGTGTACCGTCCCCCCCTGTTTGTGTACCGTCCCCCCCTGTTCGTGTACCGTCCCCCCCTGTTCGTGTACCGTCCCCCCCTGTTCGTGTACCGTCCCCCCCTGTTCGTGTACCGTCCCCCCCTGTTCGTGTACCGTCCCCCCCTGTTCGTGTACCGTCCCCCCCTGTTCGTGTACCGTCCCCCCCTGTTCGTGTACCGTCCCCCCTGTTCGTGTACCGTCCCCCCCTGTTCGTGTACCATCCCCCCTGTTCGTGTACCGTCCCCCCCTGTTCGTGTACCGTCCCCCCTGTTCGTGTACCGTCCCCCCTGTTCGTGTACCGTCCCCCCCGTTCGTGTACCGTCCCCCCCGTACCGTCCCCCCCGTTCGTGTACCGTCCCCCCTTGTTCGTGTACCGTCCCCCCTGTTCGTGTACCGTCCCCCCCTGTTCGTGTACCGTCCCCCCTGTTCGTGTACCGTCCCCCCCTGTTCGTGAACCGTCCACCCCTGTTCGTGTACCGTCCCCCCTGTTCGTGTACCGTCCCCCCTGTTCGTGTACCGTCCCCCCCTGTTCGTGTACCGTCCCCCCCTGTTCGTGTACCGTCCCCCCTGTTCGTGTACCGTCCCCCCCTGTTCGTGTACCGTCCCCCCCTGTTCGTGTACCGTCCCCCCTGTTTGTGTACCGTCCCCCTGTTCGTGTACCGTCCCCCTGTTCGTGTACCGTCCCCCTGTTCGTGTACCGTCCCCCCTGTTCGTGTACCGTCTTCCCCTGTTCGTGTACCGTCTTCCCCTGTTCGTGTACCGTCCCCCCTGTTCATGTACCGTCCCCCCTGTTCGTGTACCGTCCCCCCTGTTCGTGTACCGTCCCCCCTGTTCGTGTACCGTCCCCCCTGTTCGTGTACCGTCCCCCCTGTTCGTGTACCGTCCCCCCTGTTCGTGTACCGTCCCCCCTGTTCGTGTACCGTCCCCCCTGTTCGTGTACCGTCCCCCCTGTTCGTGTACCGTCCCCCCTGTTCGTGTACCGTCCCCCCTGTTCGTGTCCCCCCCTGTTCGTGTACCGTCCCCCCCTGTTCGTGTACCGTCCCCCCCGTGTACCGTCCCCCCCCTGTTCGTGTACCGTCCCCCCCTGTTCGTGTACCGTCCCCCCCTGTTCGTGTACCGTCCCCCCCTGTTCGTGTACCGTCCCCCCCTGTTCGTGTACCGTCCCCCCCTGTTCGTGTACCGTCCCCCCCTGTTCGTGTACCGTCCCCCCCTGTTCGTGTACCGTCCCCCCCTGTTCGTGTACCGTCCCCCCTGTTCGTGTACCGTCCCCCTGTTCGTGTACCGTCCCCCCCCTGTTCGTGTACCGTCCCCCCCTGTTCGTGTACCGTCCCCCCCGTGTTCCCCCCTGTTCGTGTACCGTCCCCCCCTGTTCGTGTACCGTCCCCCCCTGTTCGTGTACCGTCCGTCCCCCTGTTCGTGTACCGTCCGTCCCCCTGTTCGTGTACCGTCCGTCCCCCTGTTCGTGTACCGTCCGTCCCCCCTGTTCGTGTACCGTCCCCCTGTTCGTGTACCGTCCCCCCTGTTCGTGTACCGTCCCCCCCTGTTCGTGTACCGTCCCCCCTGTTCGTGTACCGTCCCCCCCTGTTCGTGTACCGTCCCCCCCTGTTCGTGTACCGTCCCCCCCCTGTTCGTGTACCGTCCCCCCCCTGTTCGTGTACCGTCCCCCCCCTGTTCGTGTACTGTCCCCCCCTGTTCGTGTACCGTCCCCCCCTGTTCGTGTACCGTCCCCCCTGATCGTGTACCGTCCCCCCCTGTTCGTGTACCGTCCCCCCAGTTCGTGTACCGTCCCCCCCTGTTCGTGTACCGTCCCCCCCTGTTCGTGTACCGTCCCCCCTGTTCGTGTACCGTCCCCCCCTGTTCGTGTACCGTCCCCCCCTGTTCGTGTACCGTCCCCCCCTGTTCGTGTACCGTCCCCCCCCTGTTCGTGTACCGTCCCCCCCTGTTCGTGTACCGTCCCCCCAGTTTGTGTACCGTCCCCCCAGTTTGTGTACCGTCCCCCCTGTTCGTGTACCGTCCCCCCTGTTCGTGTACCGTCCCCCCTGTTCGTGTACCGTCCGTCCCCCTGTTTGTGTACCGTCCCCCCTGTTTGTGTACCGTCCCCCCTGTTCGTGTACCGTCCCCCTGTCCGTGTGTCTGGTCATCTCCACCAACGCGCTTCCACCCAACCTGAGTTCATTCAGAACAATGTTTAGCGCTAGATATGAATGTCGCAGCAAAACTGCATTTGTGGAAATAATTTGATCAGTCACAAAGATAAATGTTTGACGAAGTTGAAAAGCGGCAGTGTGAGGGCCGGTACACGAGGCTACGGCGGCAGTGTGAGGGCCGGTACACGAGGCTACGGCGGCAGTGTGAGGGCCGGTACACGAGGCTACGGCGGCAGTGGGGGGGCCGATACACTAGCCTACGGCGGCAGTGTGGGGGCCGGTACACGAGGCTACGGCGACAGTGTGAGGGGCCGGTACACGAGGCTACGGCGGCAGTGTGGGGGCCGGTACACGAGGCTACGGCGGCAGTGTGAGGGCCGGTACACGAGGCTACGGCGGCAGTGTGAGGGCCGGTACACGAGGCTACGGCGGCAGTGTGAGGGCCGGTACACGAGGCTACGGCGGCAGTGTGAGGGCCGGTACACGAGGCTACGGCGGCAGTGTGAGGGCCGGTACACTAGGCTACGGCAGCAGTGTGAGGGTCGGTACACGAGGCTACGGCGGCAGTGTGAGGGCCGGTACACGAGGCTACGGCGGCAGTGTGAGGGCCGGTACACTAGGCTACGGCGGCAGTGTGAGGGCCGGTACACGAGGCTACGGCGGCAGTGTGAGGGCCGGTACACGAGGCTACGGCGGCAGTGTGAGGGCCGGTACACGAGGCTACGGCGGCAGTGTGAGGGGCCGGTACACGAGGCTACGGCGGCAGTGTACGGCGGCAGTGTGCCGGTACACGGCGGCAGGCTACGGCTACGCAGTGTGAGGGCCGGTACACGAGGCTACGGCGGCAGTGTGAGGGCCGGTACACGAGGCTACGGCGGCAGTGTGAGGGCCGTACACGTACACGAGGCTACGGCGGCAGTGTGAGGGCCGGTACACGAGGCTACGGCGGCAGTGTGAGGGCCGGTACACGAGGCTACGGCGGCAGTGTGAGGGCCGGTACACGAGGCTACGGCGGCAGTGTGAGGGCCGGTACACGGCAGGCTACGGCGGCAGCAGTGTGAGGGCCGGTACACGAGGCTACGGCGGCAGTGTGAGGGCCGGTACACGAGGCTACGGCGGCAGTGTGAGGGCCGGTACACGAGGCTACGGCGGCAGTGTGAGGGCCGGTACACGAGGCTACGGCGGCAGTGTGAGGGCCGGTACACGAGGCTACGGCGGCAGTGTGAGGGCCGGTACACGGCTACGGCGGCAGTGTGACCGGTACACGAGGCTACGGCAGTGTGAGGGCCGGTACACGAGGCTACGGCGGCAGTGTGAGGGCCGGTACACGAGGCTACGGCAGTGTGAGGGCCGGTACACGAGGCTACGGCGGCAGTGTGAGGGCCGGTACACGAGGCTACGGCGGCAGTGTGAGGGCCGGTACACGAGGCTACGGCGGCAGTGTGAGGGCCGGTACACGAGGCTACGGCGGCAGTGTGAGGGCCGGTACACGAGGCTACGGCGGCAGTGTGAGGGCCGGTACACGAGGCTACGGCGGCAGTGTGAGGGCCGGTACACTAGGCTACGGCGGCAGTACACGGGCTACGGCAGTGTGAGGGCCGGTACACGAGGCTACGGCGGCAGTGTGAGGGCCGGTACACGGCTACGGCGGCAGTGTGAGGGCCGGTACACGAGGCTACGGCGGCAGTGTGAGGGCCGGTACACGAGGCTACGGCGGCAGTGTGAGGGCCGGTACACGAGGCTACGGCGGCAGTGTGAGGGCCGGTACACGAGGCTACGGCGGCAGTGTGGCTACGGGGCCGGTACACACGAGGCTACGGCGGCAGTGTGAGGGCCGGTACACGAGGCTACGGCGGCAGTGTGAGGGCCGGTACACGAGGCTACGGCGGCAGTGTGAGGGCCGGTACACGAGGCTACGGCGGCAGTGTGAGGGCCGGTACACGAGGCTACGGCGGCAGTGTGAGGGCCGGTACACGAGGCTACGGCGGCAGTGTGAGGGCCGGTACACGAGGCTACGGCGGCAGTGTGAGGGCCGGTACACGAGGCTACGGCGGCAGTGTGAGGGCCGGTACACGAGGCTACGGCGGCAGTGTGAGGGCCGGTACACGAGGCTAGGCTACGGCACGGCAGTGTGAGGGCCGGTACACGAGGCTACGGCACGGCAGTGTGAGGGCCGGTACACGAGGCTACGGCGGCAGTGTGAGGGCCGGTACACGAGGCTACGGCGGCAGTGTGAGGGCCGGTACACGAGGCTAGGCTGTGACGGCGGCAGTGTGAGGGCCGGTACACGAGGCTACGGCGGCAGTGTGAGGGCCGGTACACGAGGCTACGGCGGCAGTGTGAGGGCCGGTACACGAGGCTACGGCGGCAGTGTGAGGCTACGGCCGGTACACGAGGCTACGGCGGCAGTGTGAGGGCCGGTACACGAGGCTACGGCGGCAGTGTGAGGGCCGGTACACGAGGCTACGGCGGCAGTGTGAGGGCCGGTACACGAGGCTACGGCGGCAGTGTGAGGGCCGGTACACGAGGCTACGGCGGCAGTGTGAGGGCCGGTACCGGTACACGAGGCTACGGCTACGGCAGTGTGAGGGCCGGTACACGAGGCTACGGCGGCAGTGTGAGGGCCGGTACACGAGGCTACGGCGGCAGTGTGAGGGCCGGTACACGAGGCTACGGCGGCAGTGTGAGGGCCGGTACACGAGGCTAGGGCCGGTAGTGTGAGGGCCGGTACACGAGGCTACGGCGGCAGTGTGAGGGCCGAGGCTACGGCGTGTGACACACGAGGCTACGGCGGCAGTGTGAGGGCCGGTACACGAGGCTACGGCGGCAGTGTGAGGGCCGGTACACGGCGGCAGTGTGAGGGCCGGTACACGGGCTACGGCAGCAGTGTGAGGGCCGGTACACGAGGCTACGGCGGCAGTGTGAGGGCCGGTACACGAGGCTACGGCGGCAGTGTGAGGGCCGGTACACGAGGCTACGGCGGCAGTGTGAGGGCCGGTACACGAGGCTACGGCGGCAGTGTGAGGGCCGGTACACGAGGCTACGGCGGCAGTGTGAGGGCCGGTACACGAGGCTACGGCGGCAGTGTGAGGGCCGGTACACGAGGCTACGGCGGCAGTGTGAGGGCCGGTACACGAGGCTACGGCGGCAGTGTGAGGGCCGGTACACGAGGCTACGGCGGCAGTGTGAGGGCCGGTACACGAGGCTACGGCGGCAGTGTGAGGGCCGGTACACGAGGCTACGGCGGCAGTGTGAGGGCCGGTACACGGGCTACGGCAGTGTGAGGGCCGGTACACGAGGCTACGGCGGCAGTGTGAGGGCCGGTACACGAGGCTACGGCGGCAGTGTGAGGGCCGGTACACGAGGCTACGGCGGCAGTGTGAGGGCCGGTACACGAGGCTACGGCGGCAGTGTGAGGGCCGGTACACGAGGCTACGGCGGCAGTGTGAGGGCCGGTACACGAGGCTACGGCGGCAGTGTGAGGGCCGGTACACTAGGCTACGGCGGCAGTGTGAGGGCCGGTACACGAGGCTACGGCGGCAGTGTGAGGGCCGGTACACGAGGCTACGGCGGCAGTGTGAGGGCCGGTACACGAGGCTACGGCGGCAGTGTGAGGGCCGGTACACGAGGCTACGGCGGCAGTGTGAGGGCCGGTACACGAGGCTACGGCGGCAGTGTGAGGGCCGGTACACGAGGCTACGGCGGCAGTGTGAGGGCCGGTACACGAGGCTACGGCGGCAGTGTGAGGGCCGGTACACGAGGCTACGGCGGCAGTGTGAGGGCCGGTACACGAGGCTACGGCGGCAGTGTGAGGGCCGGTACACTAGGCTACGGCGGCAGTGTGAGGGCCGGTACACGAGGCTACGGCGGCAGTGTGAGGGCCGGTACACGAGGCTACGGCGGCAGTGTGAGGGCCGGTACACGAGGCTACGGCGGCAGTGTGAGGGCCGGTACACGAGGCTACGGCGGCAGTGTGAGGGCCGGTACACGAGGCTACGGCGGCAGTGTGAGGGCCGGTACACGAGGCTACGGCGGCAGTGTGAGGGCCGGTACACGAGGCTACGGCGGCAGTGTGAGGGCCGGTACACGAGGCTACGGCGGCAGTGTGAGGGCCGGTACACGAGGCTACGGCGGCAGTGTGAGGGCCGGTACACGGCTAGGCTACGGCACTAGGCAGTGTGAGGGCCGGTACACGAGGCTACGGCGGCAGTGTGAGGGCCGGTACACGAGGCTACGTGTGAGGGCCGGTACACGAGGCTACGGCGGCAGTGTGACACGAGGCTACGGCGGCAGTGTGAGGGCCGGTACACGAGGCTACGGCGGCAGTGTGAGGCTACGGCTACGGCAGTGTGAGGGCCGGTACACGAGGCTACGGCGGCAGTGTGAGGGCCGGTACACGAGGCTACGGCGGCAGTGTGAGGGCCGGTACACGAGGCTACGGCGGCAGTGTGAGGGCCGGTACACGAGGCTACGGCGGCAGTGTGAGGGCCGGTACACGAGGCTACGGCGGCAGTGTGAGGGCCGGTACACGAGGCTACGGCGGCAGTGTGAGGGCCGGTACACGAGGCTACGGCGGCAGTGTGAGGGCCGGTACACGAGGCTACGGCGGCAGTGTGAGGGCCGGTACACGAGGCTACGGCGGCAGTGTGAGGGCGGTACACGGGCTACGGCGGCAGTGTGAGGGCCGGTACACGAGGCTACGGCGGCAGTGTGAGGGCCGGTACACGAGGGCTACGGCACGGCAGTGTGAGGGCCGGTACACGAGGCTACGGCGGCAGTGTGAGGGCCGGTACACGAGGCTACGGCGGCAGTGTGAGGGCCGGTACACGAGGCTACGGCGGCAGTGTGAGGGCCGGTACACGAGGCTACGGCGGCAGTGTGAGGGCCGGTACACGAGGCTACGGCGGCAGTGTGAGGGCCGGTACACTAGGCTACGGCGGCAGTGTGAGGGCCGGTACACGAGGCTACGGCGGCAGTGTGAGGGCCGGTACACGAGGCTACGGCGGCAGTGTGAGGGCCGGTACACGAGGCTACGGCGGCAGTGTGAGGGCCGGTACACTAGGCTACGGCGGCAGTGTGAGGGCCGGTACACGAGGCTACGGCGGCAGTGTGAGGGCCGGTACACGAGGCTACGGCGGCAGTGTGAGGGCCGGTACACGAGGCTACGGCGGCAGTGTGAGGGCCGGTACACGAGGCTACGGCGGCAGTGTGAGGGCCGGTACACGAGGCTACGGCGGCAGTGTGAGGGCCGGTACACGAGGCTACGGCGGCAGTGTGAGGGCCGGTACACGAGGCTACGGCGGCAGTGTGAGGGCCGGTACACGTGTGAGGCTACGGCGGCTGTGTGAGGGCCGGTACACTAGGCTACGGCGGCAGTGTGAGGGCCGGTACACTAGGCTACGGCGGCAGTGTGAGGGCCGGTACACGAGGCTACGGCGGCAGTGTGAGGGCCGGTACACGAGGCTACGGCGGCAGTGTGAGGGCCGGTACACTAGGCTACGGCGGCAGTGTGAGGGCCGGTACACGAGGCTACGGCGGCAGTGTGAGGTGAGGGCCGGTACACGAGGCTACGGCGGCAGTGTGAGGGCCGGTACACTAGGCTACGGCGGCAGTGTGAGGGCCGGTACACGAGGCTACGGCGGCAGTGTGAGGGCCGGTACACGAGGCTACGGCGGCAGTGTGAGGGCCGGTACACGAGGCTACGGCGGCAGTGTGAGGGCCGGTACACGAGGCTACGGCGGCAGTGTGAGGGCCGGTACACGAGGCTACGGCGGCAGTGTGAGGGCCGGTACACGAGGCTACGGCGGCAGTGTGAGGGCCGGTACACGAGGCTACGGCGGCAGTGTGAGGGCCGGTACACGAGGCTACGGCGGCAGTGTGAGGGCCGGTACACGAGGCTACGGCGGCAGTGTGCAGTGCAGTGAGGGCCGGTACACGAGGCTACGGCGGCAGTGTGAGGGCCGGTACACGAGGCTACGGCGGCAGTGTGAGGGCCGGTACACGAGGCTACGGCGGCAGTGTGAGGGCCGGTACACGAGGCTACGGCGGCAGTGTGAGGGCAGGCTGTGTGAGGGCCGGTACACGAGGCTACGGCGGCAGTGTGAGGGCCGGTACACGAGGCTACGGCGGCAGTGTGAGGGCCGGTACACGAGGCTACGGCGGCAGTGTGAGGGCCGGTACACGAGGCTACGGCAGCAGTGTGAGGGCCGGTACACTAGGCTACGGCGGCAGTGTGAGGGCCGGTACACGAGGCTACGGCGGCAGTGTGAGGGCCGGTACACTAGGCTACGGCAGCAGTGTGAGGGCCGGTACACTAGGCTACGGGCTACGGCAGTGTGAGGGCCGGTACACGAGGCTACGGCGGCAGTGTGAGGGCCGGTACACGAGGCTACGGTACACGCGGCAGTGTGAGGGCCGGTACACGAGGCTACGGCGGCAGTGTGAGGGCCGGTACACGAGGCTACGGCGGCAGTGTGAGGGCCGGTACACGAGGCTACGGCGGCAGTGTGAGGGCCGGTACACGAGGCTACGGCGGCAGTGTGAGGGCCGGTACACGAGGCTACGGCGGCAGTGTGAGGGCCGGTACACGAGGCTACGGCGGCAGTGTGAGGGCCGCCGGTACACGAGGCTACGGCGGCAGTGTGAGGGCCGGTACACGAGGCTACGGCGGCAGTGTGAGGGCCGGTACACGAGGCTACGGCGGCAGTGTGAGGGCCGGTACACGAGGCTACGGCGGCAGTGTGAGGGCCGGTACACGAGGCTACGGCGGCAGTGTGAGGGCCGGTACACACGAGGCTACGGCGGCAGTGTGAGGGCCGGTACACGAGGCTACGGCGGCAGTGTGAGGGCCGGTACACGAGGCTACGGCGGCAGTGTGAGGGCCGGTACACGAGGCTAGCAGTGTGAGGGCCGGTACACGAGGCTACGGCAGTGTGAGGGCCGGTACACTAGGCTACGGCCGGCAGTGTGAGGGCCGGTACACGAGGCTACGGCGGCAGTGTGAGGGCCGGTACACGAGGCTACGGCGGCAGTGTGAGGGCCGGTACACGAGGCTACGGCGGCAGTGTGAGGGCCGGTACACGAGGCTACGGCGGCAGTACACGAGGCGGGCAGCAGTGTGAGGGCCGGTACACGAGGCTACGGCGGCAGTGTGAGGGCCGGTACACGAGGCTACGGCGGCAGTGTGAGGGCCGGTACACGAGGCTACGGCGGCAGTGTGAGGGCCGGTACACGAGGCTACGGCGGCAGTGTGAGGGCCGGTACACGTGGCTATGGCAGCAGTGTGAGGGCCGGTACACTAGCCTACGGCGGCAGTGTGAGGGCCGGTACACTAGCCTACGGCGGCAGTGTGAGGGCTGGTACACTAGCCTACGGCAGCAGTGTGAGGGCCGGTACACGAGGCTACGGCGGCAGTGTGAGGGCCGGTACACTAGCCTACGGCAGCAGTGTGAGGGCCGGTACACCAGCCTACGGTGGTAGTGACACCACTACCACAGTACCACCCCCGGCTGACACCACTACCACAGTACCACCCCCGGCTGACACCAGTACCACAGTACCACCCCCGGCTGACACCACTACCACAGTACCACCCCCGGCTGACACCACTACCACAGTACCACCCCCGGCTGACACCACTACCACAGTACCACCCCCGGCTGACACCAGTACCACCCCCGGCTGACACCAGTACCATAGTACCACCCCCGGCTGACACCAGTACCACAGTACCACCCCCGGCTGACACCACTACCACAGTACCACCCCCGGCTGACACCAGTACCATAGTACCACCCCCAGCTGACAATACTACCACAGTACCACCCCCCGGCTGACACCAGTACCACCCCCGGCTGACACCAGTACCATAGTACCACCCCCGGCTGACACCAGTACCACAGTACCACCCCCGGCTGACACCACTACCACAGTACCACCCCCGGCTGACACCAGTACCATAGTACCACCCCCAGCTGACAATACTACCACAGTACCACCCCCGGCTGACACCAGTACCACAGTACCACCCCCGGCTGACACCAGTACCACAGTACCACCCCCGGCTGACACCACTACCACAGTACCACCCCGGCTGACACCAGTACCACCCCCGGCTGACACCAGTACCATAGTACCACCCCCGGCTGACACCAGTACCACAGTACCACCCCCGGCTGACACCACTACCACAGTACCACCCCCGGCTGACACCAGTACCACCCCCGGCTGACACCAGTACCACCCCCGGCTGACACCAGTACCACAGTACCACCCCCGGCTGACACCAGTACCACAGTACCACCCCCGGCTGACACCAGTACCACAGTACCACCCCCGGCTGACACCAGTACCACAGTACCACCCCCGGCTGACACCAGTACCACAGTACCACCCCCGGCTGACACCAGTACCACAGTACCACCCCCGGCTGACACCAGTACCACAGTACCACCCCGGCTGACACCAGTACCACAGTACCACCCCCGGCTGACACCAGTACCACAGTACCACCCCCGGCTGACACCAGTACCACAGTACCACCCCCGGCTGACACCAGTACCACAGTACCACCCCCGGCTGACACCAGTACCACAGTACCACCCCCGGCTGACACCAGTACTACAGTACCACCCCCGGCTCACACCAGTACCACCCCCCCGGCTCTCACCAGTACCACTGTACCACCCCCGGCTCACACCAGTACCACAGTACCACCCCCCCCGGCTGACACCAGTACCACAGTACCACCCCCGGCTGACACCAGTACCACAGTACCACCCCCGGCTGACACCAGTACCACAGTACCACCCCCGGCTGACACCAGTACCACCCCCGGCTGACACCAGTCCCACCCCCGGCTGACACCAGTACCACAGTACCACCCCCGGCTGACACCAGTACCACAGTACCACCCCCGGCTGACACCAGTACCACAGTACCACCCCCGGCTGACACCAGTACCACAGTACCACCCCCCGGCTGACACCAGTACCACAGTACCACCCCCCGGCTGACACCAGTACCACAGTACCACCCCCGGCTGACACCAGTACCACAGTACCACCCCCCGGCTGACACCAGTACCACAGTATCACCCCCGGCTGACACCAGTACCACAGTACCACCCCCGGCTGACACCAGTACCACAGTACCACCCCCGGCTGACACCAGTACCACAGTACCACCCCCGGCTGACACCAGTACCACAGTACCACCCCGGCTGACACCAGTACCACCTCCGGCTGACACCAGTACCATAGTACCACCCCCGGCTGACACCAGTACCACAGTACCACCCCCGGCTGACACCAGTACCACAGTACCACCCCCGGCTGACACCAGTACCACAGTACCACCCCCGGCTTACACCAGTACCACAGTACCACCCCCGGCTGACACCAGTACCACAGTACCACCCCCGGCTGACACCAGTACCACAGTACCACCCCCGGCTCACACCAGTACCACCCCCCCGGCTCTCACCAGTACCACTGTACCACCCCCGGCTCACACCAGTACCACAGTACCACCCCCGGCTGACACCAGTACCACAGTACCACCCCCGGCTCTCACCAGTACCACTGTACCACCCCCGGCTCACACCAGTACCACAGTACCACCCCCGGCTCACACCAGTACCACAGTACCACCCCCGGCTCTCACCAGTACCACTGTACCACCCCCGGCTGACACCAGTACCACAGTACCACCCCCGGCTCACACCAGTACCACCCCCGGCTCACACCAGTACCACTCCCGGCTCACACCAGTACCACACCTGGCTTATCTGGTAATATGCAGATTGTCCTCCACACTAATCATCTATAAATTCCAGTATGAATATCCTGAACATTGTACATACACCAAATGTGATAACAGTGGCCCGCTTTCCCTTTAAATAAGTCTGCGCATTTTGTCTTAATACATCCCATAATACTAGGTTACTAATATTACTAGCATCACTGGCTTAATAATACCTTATTATTTTTAATTTTTATTATTATTATTATTATTATTATTATTATTATTATTATACATCTCATGGGGAACTTTTATGACTGGTCTTGGATGCCAGTTTTGCCCATTGGCAAAATCCTTGGTAGGAGACTTTTAATTTCTCACCCATGGTTAATAGTGAGATTGTAATCTCTTAGGTAGTCAAGCTGAGAGTCGTCGTGTATTGTGCACCCCATACTCACGCTGAGAGTGGTAGTGTATTGTGCACCCCATAT
Organism: Procambarus clarkii; assembly: GCF_020424385.1. Taxonomy (NCBI): domain Eukaryota; kingdom Metazoa; phylum Arthropoda; class Malacostraca; order Decapoda; family Cambaridae; genus Procambarus; species Procambarus clarkii. The sequence continues at coordinate 32,945 of NW_025556637.1, read as the reverse complement.
TCACGCTGAGAGTGGTAGTGTATTGTGCACCCTATACTCACGCTGAGAGTGGTAGTGTATTGTGCACCCCATATGCTGAGTGGTATTGTGCACCCCATATGCTGAGTGGTATTGTGCACCCCATATGCTGAGTGGTATTGTGCACCCCATATGCTGAGTGGTATTGTGCACCCCATATGCTGAGTGGTATTGTGCACCCCATATGCTGAGTGGTATTGTGCACCCCATACGCTGAGTGGTATTGTGCACCCCATACGCTGAGTGGTATTGTGCACTCCATACACTGAGTGGTATTGTGCACTCCATACACTGAGTGGTAGTGTATTGTGCACTCCATACACTGAGTGGTAGTGTATTGTGCCCTCCATACCCAAGCTGAGAGGAGGAGGAGTAGTAGTGTATTGTGTACCCCATATCCAAGCTGAGAAGAGGAGGAGGAGTAGTAGTGTATTGTGTACCCCATACCCAAGCTGAGAAGAGGAGTAGTAGTAGTGTATTGTGTACCCCATACCCAAGCTGAGAGGAGGAGGAGGACCAGTGTGTTCTGCACCCCATACACAAGGTGAGAGAAGTAGTAGTGTATTGTGCACCCCATACCCAAGGTGAGAGAAGTAGTGGTGTATTGTGCACCCCATACACAAGCTGAGAGCAGTAGTGTATTGTGCACCCCATACACAAGCTGAGAGCAGTAGTGTATTGTGCACCCCATACACAAGCTGAGAGCAGTAGTGTATTGTGCACCCCATACTCCCATCCCGTGTTGAGTACTGCTCAGTGCTCACTTCCCCCTTCATAGCAGGAGAGATTGCTGAAATAGAGGGAATACAGAGAACATATTCGGTACGCATAGACGCGATAAAGCGCCTAAATTATTGGGATCGTCTCAAAGCCCTCCAAATGTACTCACTAGAAAGGTGACGAGAGAGATCAAATAATATACACGTGAAAGATACTGGAGGGCCAAGTACCAAATCTACACAGTAAAATAACAACATACTGGAGTGAACGATATGGAAGAAAATGCAGAATAGAATCAGTGAAGAGCAGAGGTGCCATAGGCACTATCAGAGAACACCGTATAAACATCAGAGGTCCACGGTTGTTCAACGTCCTTCCAGCGAGCATAAGAAATATTGCTGGAACAACCGTGGACATCTTCAAGAGGAAACTAGATTGTTTCCTCCAAGGAGTGCCGGACCAACCGGGCTGTGATGTGTATGTGGTCCTGCGGGCCGCTGCAAGCAACAGCCTAGTGGACCAAACTCTCCCAAGTCAAGCCTGGCCTCGGGCCGGGCATGGGGGTTACCTTGACCTTGAGGTTACCTTGAGGTGCTTCCGGGGCTTAGCGTCCCCGCGGCCCGGTCGTCGACCAGGCCTCCTGGTTGCTGGACTGATCAACCAGGCTGTTGGACGCGGCTGCTCGCAGCCTGACATATGAGTCACAGCCTGGTTGATCAGGTATCCTTTGGAGGTGCTTATCCAGTTCTCTCTTGAACACTGTGAGGGGATTGCCAGTTATGCCCCTTATGTGTAGCGGAAGCGTGTTGAACAGTCTCGGGCCTCTGATGTTGATAGAATTCTCTCTGAGTACTTGATGCACCTCCGCTTTTTAACGGGGGTATTCTGCACATCCTGCCATGTCTTCTGGTCTCATGTGATGTTATTTCTGTGTGCAGGTTTGGGACCAGCCCCTCTAATATTTTCCACGTGTAAATTATTATGTATCTCTCCTGCCTGCGCTCAAGGGAGTACAGATTTAGGCTCTTTGGTCGGTCCCAATAGTTTAGGTGTTTTACTGAGTGGATTCTAGCAGTAAAGGATCTCTGCACGCTCTCCAGGTCAGCAATTTCTCCAGCTTTGAAAGGGGCTGTCATTGTGCAGCAGTACTCCACTCTAGAGAGCACAAGCGTTTTGAAAAGTGTCATCATCGGTATAGCATCTCTAGTGTGAAAAGTTCTTGTTATCCAACCTGTCATTTTTCTTGCAGTTGTGACGGCTACTTTATTGTGTTCTTTAAAGGTAAGGTCTTCCGACATGAGTACACCCAGATCCTTTACATTGCCTTTACGTTCTATGTTATGATTTGCCTGAGTTTTGTACGTGGTTTCCGTTTTTATATTTTCATTTTTTCCATAGCGCATGAGCTGGAACTTATCTTCGTTAAACACCATATTATTTTCTGTAGCCCATAGAAAGACCTGATTTACATCTGACTGGAGGTTTGCCGTGTCCTCTATGTTGCCTACTCTCATGAAGATCCTAGTGTCATCTGGAAAGGATGATACAGTGCTATAGGTTGTGTTCTTGTCTATGTCCGATATGAGGATGAGAAAAAGTACTGGAGCAAGCACAGTACCCTGGGGAACTGAGCTCTTCACGGTTGATGGGCTGGATTTTATTTTGTTGACTATTACACATTGGGTTCTGTTGGTCAGGAAATTGTAGATCCATCTGCCTATTTTTCCAGTAATTCCTTTTGAACGCATTTTATGTGCAATAACGCCATGGTCACATTTATCAAAAGCTTTTGCGAAATCTGTGTAAATTACATCAGCGTTTTGTTTGTCTTCCATAGCATCTAATGCCATATCATAGTGGTCCAGCAACTGCGACAGGCAAGAGCGCCCTGTTCTGAAACCATGTTGTCCGGGGTTATGGAGATGCTGTGATTCCATGTATTTTGTGATCTTACTTCTTAGCACTCTCTCAAAAATTTTTATAATGTGCGATGTTAGTGCTATCGGTCTGTAATTTTTTGCCTCTGCCTTATTTCCTCCTTTATGAAGTGGTGCTATCTCTGCTGTTTTTAGTATATCAGGAATAACGCCAGTATCTAGGCTTTGTCTCCACAGAATGTGGAGGGCCTGCGATAGTGTTTGTTTACAGTTCTTGATGAATATGGAGTTCCAAGAATCCGGGCCTGGTGCAGAGTGCATAGGCATACTGTTTATGGCTTCTTCAAAATCCAGTGGGGATAGGGTGACGTCTGATATATGATTTGATGTTGGTATCATATCCATGAAAAATTCATTTGGGGTAGTAGAAGAACTCCCAGAACCCCATCAACCATGTATCAACCAGGTACACTCAATCTGAGAGTGGTAGTGTATTGTGCACCCCATTCTCAAGCTGAGAGCGGTAGTGTATTGTACACCCTATGCTCAAGCTGAGAGTGGCAGTGTATTGTACACCCTATACTCGTGCTGAGAGTGGTAGTGTATTGTGCCCCCTATACTCGTGCTGAGTGGTAGTGTATTGTGCACCCTATACTCAACACGTGGCAGTGTATCTGTTCACCCATACACAAGCAGAGAGCGGTAGTGTATTGTGGACTCCGTTCTCAAGCTGAGAGCGTCAGTGTATTGTGCACCCCCATACAAAAGCCGAGAGCAGTAAATGTGCCACCACATACACAGGCTGAGAGGGGTAGTGTACTGTGCACCTCATACTCGTGCTAAAGACGGTAGTGTATTGTGCACCCCATACTCGTTCTAAGGGCGGTAGTGTATTGTGCACCCCATACTTGTGCTAAGGGCGGTTATGTATTGGCACCCCATACCCGTGCTAAGGGAGGTAATGTATTGTGCACCCCATTCTTGTGCTGTGAGCAATAGTGTATTGTTTTGACTATCCACGGAATGGACGGTCGATGCTGATTCGTTCCGTTGATTCTGGCGGACGTTCGGGCCTCAGGAAGTGGACCTCCTCCCGTAGGCATGGTCGAGGTGTCTTCCGGTATACGTGGCGCCATTCCCTGACTGCGAGGCCGTCGGGATCGATGCCTTCAGGCAGGACTGGGTGAGGTGGGGTTATGTGTACCTATTTCCCCCAGTTCAGCTGTTGCTTCAGGTCCTAGCTTGCTTGGAGACTTACCAGGGGTGAGATGTCCTCCTGGCTCCTTGGTGGCCAGCCCAGCCCTGGTTTCAGGCACTGCTTGCTCGGTGTCCCAACCTGATGGTCTTCCCGCGGCTCGGCCTCTTTCAGCAGATCGGTCCAGTCCAGTACGAGGCTGGTTTGTTTGTTCTTCTCGAGTCTTCGCGTCTGGAGTTTCTGACTCGGGTCTATCATCACCTGTATGATACGCAGGTGGCTTTGTTGTTGGTCTCCCACCTGCGTGCTTCGTCTTTTGCGGCAATATGAAGTTTTCCTGGTGGTTCTTCCAATTTTTCATATCACTGCGTAGATATACTTCGGTATCTGATAGGGTTATCCTGTCCTTCCTTCCTTTCATGGTTGTTCCAGGACCGTCATCTGCAAAATACTGTCGCCTTGGATGGTGCGGCGCTGGAAAAGCCGCTGCGACTTGCGTTCGGTATTGATACTTCTGCTCTGTTCCGCAAGCTGTCTTGTGCATTGTTTCACCTTTGGCATGCTTATGTGCCTTACCTTGAGGTGTTGTTGTTGGTCACGATTGGATTCCTATGGTTCGAGATTGTTTTTCTAAAGCTCTCTTTCCTGTTGGCGTTGGCCTCTGGGGGTCGAGTTGGGGAGCTTCATACTCCTCTCTGGCGCAGAGGTTTCTGGTCTTTTTGTCTTTTTGGTTGGTTTGTTCATTTGCAGCCGTCTGCTGCTTTCCGAAGGGGTCCTTGGGTTGATGCTTGGTTAGTCATTCTGGAGGTGCATCATGTGTTGCGTCTGGTTGTGGCTCTCCACCGTTGCCTGTGCATCATGGCGTCTGTGGTCGTGGACACGCTTTGGCTTGCCCGGGTTCCTTCTTCCCTGTTCCGGGGTTTGGGTCTCCCGGGTCGTCCGCGGGGTCATTCAGTGTTGCCGGTTGTTTTGCTTCTAGTTAGGTTGCGTCCGCCTCCCGGGTATGTCCCTCTTTTTCCTTGTCTTTGGAGAGTTAGCTCCGGGTAGCCGACGGGGCTACCTCCAAAAAACCAGTGTTGAATGTAATGAAACGCCATTTTCTGGGTGAGACCCGGAGGCTCCCCGGCAACCCTCCCTATCCCTGGTCAGCGGTGTTTTTGCGTGTTTTGACTTCGTCTAAGAAATGAAGGGCGGATCGCAGGCACAAGGGTTTTGGGCTCCCCCTTCTCCCTCCCAGGGGAGGGAGGGGGGGGGGGGTGTTGCAGACAACAGCGTGGCAACGTGATGACGTAATGCTAGTTTGCTAATTTTCATTTGGGGAATTCTGTCCACTCGTACGGCTTTTGGTAACAATATTTTCACCAGAATAGGGGTTTGTTTTGGGGGGTGCCTATCTTTCTGGGTGCCAGACCCGGTCGATGGCAGATATGAAATGCTCTCAACCACATGGGGGTTTCTATGGGCCATTGCTCCTAGTGCCTCTCTGAGGGGGGGGGGGTGGGGGGCCAAGTTCTGGCTCATGGTCCCAGTAGGCAAGAACTCCATGCACATTGACTGATGCCAGAAAGCTAATACTGTACATCCATATCAGCCTGGATAGCTTCGGGGAGCCTCCGGGTCTTGCCCAGAAAATAGCGTTTCATTACATTCGACGCTGGTTTTTTGCTACCCAGTCGAAAACTTTATTAATATCTGCTTGTAGTTTTTCAATGACTACAGCAAAGGTAATTTTGATGCTAATTTTTGTGTCATCTGCAAAGGATGATACGAAGCTGTGACTTGTATTTTTGTCTATATCTGATACGAGAATAAGGAAAAGCAGTGGCGCAAGGACTGTATCCTGAGGTACAGAGCTTTTAACTGCGCTTGGACTCATTTATATGTGGTTGACTGTTACTCTTTGTGTTCTGTTCGAAAGAAAATTTAGTATCCGCTGTCTTACTTTACCAGTTATTCCCATTGACCTCATTTTGTGAGCTATCACTCCATATTTACATTTATTGAATGCCTTTGCAAAGTTCGTGTATACCACATCTGCATTCTGTTTTCCAGGAGTACCTCAGTTTACAAATTTAATCTGTTCCTGGAGATGGTTCATAAACCGAAGCTAATACCCCTATAAGAAATAATGGGAAATGAATTAATCCGTTTATGACTCCTCAAAAACTTCACTTCAATGTAAATTTTATACCTAATTCACCCAAATCTTCACTACAAAAGTGTATTCAAGTTATTACCTTTGCTGATGTTTCCTGTTGGCGTATGGAAGATGGTGAGGAGGGGGGAGGAGGAGAGGTGTTACTGTTTGGAAGGGGAGTCCCCTTCCATTATAACATCAGGCAGTGAGAGTTTCTCTGGTGTGTGCACTCTGGCACATTTTGCCTGCATACCACTAGGTCCTGGTTGTGGTTCGCTGCTTGCTTGTCTTACTTAGAATCTGTCTAAAGACACTTGTTTTTTTCCATACATTTTAACACTTGTCTGTATTGAGACATCACATTGTTGTTTAAAAGGTCAATGCAATGGCCTGCTACTGCTTTATCTGGGTGAGTTTTTTCAACAAAACTTTGAAGTTCTTCCCATACTTCACACATTTTCTTAATGAGGAAGGGACATCCTTTACTGCTTCTACTCACAACTGTTTTCTTAGGTTGAACCTTACCTCTGGCTTTCTTGGGACTCATGGCGAGATATATATTAACATTTATGTTCAAATAGCCAAAAATCTGACAAAAAACTGTAAATCCTTGCAAAGAATTCAGTGGGATAGTCACTGGGCGCGAGGCACTGGTAAACCGAGGTGCAATCACAGTGCCACTATGCACTAAGTCGGCTGTATGTGTATCAACAAACTCGTATCCCGATGCAAAGTTTGTGAACTGTGCAGTTAAATGGAAGTACTAAGTAAGGAATGCTTTAGGATATATTGTTCTGTTCTGTAATTTATACTTAATGTTTATGCTGTTAATCTATATATGTAGGGTTTCATCAAATAAATTAATAAAATGTATGTTTTTTTTTATACACAACTGTAAACTCAGGATTTCTTTTTAATAGCAAAGCATTTTATCATGGTAAGATTATAACTGTTGTGAATTGTAATTACTGTGTACTGTACAGGACTCCTGATCGAACTGACTAATTGAGACTCGTCCAGTATTTTGTAACACTCAGTATCTGCTCAGATTTAGCCATTTTTCAACAATGCTTTTTACATTTACCTAATTTACATGAGGGCCACTAACTCTAGTGGCCTCAACCAGAACAGGGAGCCGGTGGCTTGTCGAAGGTCCCCCCCCCCCCTTGCTTTGAGGAGTTTTTCCAGGTATGTTTTAAAACTCACAGTTTTGGCAGTTATGGTTTTGGCAGGTAGTCAGCTCCATGGGTTAATAACGCTGTGGGTGAAAAAGAATCTCCTGATCCAAGTCCTACATTGTGGCGTGTTGAGCTTGAAACCGTTGCTCCTTGTTTGTAGTATATCTTTTGTGCAACAGTTTCATGCTCAACAAGCCACAAATGTAGGACTGAGATCAGGAGATTCTTTTTCACCCACAGGGTTATTAACCCGTGGAACTACCTACCTGCCAAAGCCGTAACTAGCAAAACTGTGAGTTTTAAAATATACCTGGAAAAACTAATCAAAGCAAGTGGGGTGGGGGACCTTCGACAAGTCGCCAGCTTCCTGCTCTCGTCGAAGCCACTAGAGTTAGCATAACCTCCACCTTTTCAAATTTTTCTGATGCATTTTGAAATGGGCCCCTTAGGAATATCACCTCATTTAAAATGTTATCTTCCAGTTTTGTCTCTGCTAGTGTGACAATATCTGGCATTTTTAAACTGTGTTAAATCATTTAACTCCACTATTTTTAACCTTAACTCCTTAACTGCGCAGCCTCCAAATATGAATCCCCCCTTCCCCCAGTGCGCAGGAAATAAAATCTCTGGAAAAAATTCTTTTCTGTTTGAAAGTGTCAAAAACCCTTCCTTGAGTATGGTATAGTAACAGAAGGTCGAAATTGAACGTACTTTGGCTGCTGTGGGGTCTGTAAGTTCGTGCGTGACGTCATCATTCCCAGGTCGCCCGTGGCGCAGTAAGAGTGGCTGCCACACACAGTGAGGCTACCTCGATTCTCTCCCTCGCCACAATTCCTCCTCCCACAATACTAAGCACATATATACATGGGTATATACACATATTGTATATACCCATGAACATGTATTCACCATAGCGAACCAACTAGGAACGAAAACACATTAGACTTCTTATTCACAAACAATGATGAACTAATCACACATTACAATCTCAGATACTACATACTCAGACCATAAGCTTATTTAAGTGCGAACTAGCATAAATAACGGTAGTGGGTTTAAGAGACCCAACAAGCAAGGAGGAGTATTCAGTCAATTAAATTTCAACAATAAGAGGATCGACTGGGGAAAAAATAAATGTAGACCTTGCAACAATTCAATGGGAGACGGTCTTAAGCGACAAAACTCCCACATGGGGAATAGCTCAACTGACAGCTGAAGCTTACAAGGTCTGCTTGAAGCACGTGCCTGTGAGGAGGGTAAGAAAGAGGTCCACTCTAGAAAGAGAACGCAGAAGACTGTTCAGGAGAAGGAAAAAAATAACGGAAATGCTTAGGAAGAAACGACTATCACAAGAAAGGAAAATAAACCTAATCAGGGAGATCGAAGAAATAGAACAAACGTTTAAGTGATCATATGAGTCTGAGGAAATGGAATTGGAACAAACAGCTATACAAGAGATAAAGAAAAATCCAAAATATTTTTTCACATATGCAAAATCAAAATAAAAAACCTCGACCGATATTGGACCGTTAATTACAAATGCAGATACGTACACAGAGGACAACAAAGAGATTAGTGAAATTCTAAGAAGCCAGTATGAGGCTATGTTTAGCAGACCAATAAACAACATGAAAGTTGATGACCCAGACAGCTTCTTTATGAATGACATTCAAGCTGCAGATAATATAACGGATATTAACACGAACTCGGAAGACTTTGAAAGAGAAATTGACAATACGCCCATGCACTCAGCTCCTGGGCCTGACTCATGGAATTCAATATTAATAAAGAAATGTAAAGTACCAATAGTGCGAGCACTCATCGTAATATGGAGAAAGAGCCTGGATACAGGGGAGATACCAGCTGCACTTAAATCTGCAGATATAGCTCCTCTGCACAAGGGGGGGTAGTAAAGCTTTGGCAAAAAAATTACAGACCAGTTGCACTAACATCACACATAATAAAAGTGTTTGAAAGAGTGATTAGGAATCAAATTTATAGTTTTATGGAAAATAATGAGCTACACAATCCAGGACAACATGGATTTAGAGCGGGCAGATCCTGTCTGTCAGAGTTACTCAACCACTATGACAAAATCACAGAAGCTCTAGAAGAAAAGCAAAATGCAGATGTTGTATACACAGACTTTGCAAAGGCGTTCGCCAAATGTGACCATGGGGTGGTAGCACACAAAATGAGGTCAATGGGAATAACTGGTAAAGTAGGATGCTGGATACTCAATTTCCTGTCAAACAGAGCACAAAGAGTAACAGTCAATCAAATAAAATAGTCCAAGCGCAGTTAAAAACTCTGTACCTCAAGGTACAGTCCTTGCACCACTACTGTTCCTTATTCTCATATCGGATATAGACAAAAATACACGTCACAGCTTCGTGTCATCCTTTGCAGATGACACAAAAATCAGCATGAAGATTGCCTCAGCTGAAGACATTGAAAAATTACAAGCAGATATCAACAAAGTTTTCGATTGGGCAGCAGAAAATAACAAGATGTTAAGCAATGATAAATTTCAGGTACTCAGGTACGGCAAAGAGGAGGATTTGAAACATAATACAAGGTACAAACACAATCGAATCTGCCCCATAGTAGGAAAACAGCATGTCAAGGTTTTGGGAATAATGATGTATGACGATCTAAAGTTTAGGGAGCATAACCAAGCAAATATTGTGTCGGCCAGAAAAATGATAGGATAGATTACGAGAACTTTCAAATCCAGAGATCCCATCACAATGGTTGTACTCTTAAAGTCACTTGTGTTGTCCCGTCTCGAGTACTACTCGGTACTCACTTCCCCCTTCAGAGCAGGAGAGATTGCTGAAATAGAGGGAATACAGAGAACACATATGGCACGCATAGACGAGATAAAACGTCTAAATTATTGGGATCGTCTCAAAGCTCTCCAAATGTACTCTCTAGAAAGGAGACGAGAGAGATAACAAATAATATACACATGGAAAATACTGGAGGGCCAGGTCCCAAATCTACACAGTAAAATAGCAACGTACTGGAGTGAACGATATGGAAGAAAATGCAGGATTGAACCAGTGAAGAGTAGAGGTGCTATAGGCACAATCAGAGAACACTGTATAAACATCAGAGGTCCGCTGTTGTTCAACGTCCTCCCAGCGACTATAAGAAATATTGCCGGAACAACCGTGGACATCTTCAAGAGAAAACTAGACTGTTTTCTAATTGACGTTCCAGACCAACAGGGCTATGGTGGGTATGTGGGCCTGCGGGCCGCTCCAAGCAACAGCCTGGTGGACCAAACTCTCACAAATCAAGCCTGGCCTCGGGCTGGGCTTGGGGAGTAAAAGAACTCCCAGAACCCCATCAACCAGGTATCAAGCAGTCTCTTCTGCAGTTGCGGTCCTGCTTGTGCCTGTTTCTGGGGGGCTCCCGGATCACCTGGCTGTTGCTCGAGGGTCTGTGCAGGAGCCTGACCTTCGCGATGCTGGACTACCCGCCGGGTCGGGTTTGGCTTCGTCTGCTGTTCTGGTTCCTTCGGGGATGTCCCTTCCGCCCCTCTTGCGATTTCTGGGTTCTGACCCAGGGGGCTTTGCGTCGGTTGCTGCGTGACCGGCTTTCTCTTAGGGTTTTTCGGGGTTCAGTGCCTTGGCGCCTACCCAAGCCCTCGCTCGATGTGTTCACAGACGCGTTGTCTCTCGGCTGGGGCTTTGTGACCAGTGCTCACCAGGCCGGCCAGGGACGGTGGGGTCCGTCCTTCCGTTAAGCCCACATCACTGTGTGGGAGTTCGCGGCAGTGTGGTTTGCTCTTCGGAGGATTCGAGTCGCCCACGGGTCGATGATCCGGCTCCATTCGGACTGATCCCCGGTGGTTCATTATTTTAACCACCGGGTTAAAATTATTTTATTTTGGTTCAATGCGGTCCTTGGCTCTTTGGCGCTGGTTGCTTTGGGTGGCTTGTCTGCCGAGTTCTCGGGGTTTGGCTCTCTTGGCAGTTCACGTGCAGGGAGTGTCCAAGCCGACGGCCTGTCTCGTCTTGGCCGACGGCCTGTCTCGTTTCATTCATTCCCCTCTCCACGGAATGGACGGTCGATGCCGACTCCTTCTGTTGGCTTTGCCAGACGTTCAGATGCCCCGAGATGGACCTCTTCGCGTCGGCATGGTCGCGGCACCTTCCCCTGTATGTGGTGCCCTTTCCCGACTGCGAGGCTGTCGGGGGTCGACGCCTTGCGGCAGGACTGGTTGAGGTGGGGGGTTCCTGTACCTCTTTCTCCCAGTTCAGCTGTTGCTCCAGGTCCTGACTCACTTGGAGACTTAACAAGGAAAAGTTGTCCTCTTGACCCCTTGGTGGCTGGCCCAGCTGTGGTTTCAGGCGCTGCTTGCTCGGTGTCCGAACCCGGAGGTTTTCCGCCTCTTCCAGCAGCTCGGACTAGTACGTCACGTGGATGGTTCGATCTTCTCTTCGAGTCTTCATGTATGGTATTTTTGACTCATGTTTATCACCATTTCTATGGTGATCAGGTGGTTTCCTTATTAGTATCCCACCTGCGGGCTTTGTCTCAGCGGCAGTATGAAGTTTCCTAGCGGTCCTTCCGGTTCTTCTTACGTCTTCGTCGTTGTACTTCACTTTCTGTTAGGGTGGTGTTGTCCTTTCTCTCTTGGTTGTTCCAGGACTGTCTCCTTATGCCTAACATTATCGCCTCGTATCGTGCGGCGCTGGCGGAGCCGCTTCAGCTTGCTTTCGGTATTGATGTCATGTCTGAGCCGTTTTGCAAGTTGTCTCGGGAGTACCTTCAGCCTGCTCATGCGCTGCCTGAGCCATCCTGGTCATTGGACAGAGTGCTCTCTTTTCTTTTCTTCTCCTCATTTTGTTGTGGTCCCTTCAGTTCCGGATTGTTTTTCGAAGGCTCTTTTTTCCTGTTTGCATTGGCATTTGGGGGTCGGGTAGGTGAGCTTCATGCTCTCCTCTGGCGCAGAGGTTTCTACTCCTTCAGTCGGGGTGATCGGTTTGTTCGTCTGCAGCCTTCCTCCTCCTTTTCTGGCGAAGAATGAGACTGCTGCGTTCTGGAGGGGTCCCTGGGTTGTTGATGCTTGGTTGGTTCGGCCGGGGGTGCATCATGTTTTGTGTCCGGTTGTGGCTCTCCGCCGTTATTTGTGCGCCACGGCTTCTGTGTCCGTGGATGCGCTTTGGGTTGATCCGGTTTCCCTTCCTCCCTGTTAGAGGGTGGGGGGTCTCCCAGGTCGTCCGCAGGGTTAAGGCTAGCCAACCTGCGGTCTATCCCCGTGCCCATGACGTCCGCAAGTTCATGGCTCTTGCCGCCATCTTTGGCAATATGTCCTGGGCTGACATCCGGGCGCGGGGATTTTGGTGGTTGAACAGGGTCCTGGCTGCTTGTTACCTTGTAAACGTTCCTGGGCTCAGTCGGGCCTGTGTCGCTTTGGGTCGGCGGATGTAGCCAGTTGTCTCGACTTCGCGTTGAGGAGTGACCAGCAACCGCCTCCTGGGTAAGTCCCTATTCTTTTCCTCTGTGGGTAGTTAGCTCCGGGGAGCCGTAGGAGCTCCCCCTAGAAAACTAGTGTTGAATGTAATGAAACGCCATTTTCTGGGTTAGTCAAAGAGGCTCCCCGGCATCCCTCCTGGTTGGCTTTTTTTTTTTTTTTTTCTCATGTTTTGACATCCCGCCTCGGAACTGGAGTGTGTATCGCCAGCGTGGTAGGTCTGGGGCAACCCCGTCGCCCTCCCAGGGAGGGGGAGGCTGCGCAGACAGCGGCACGACGACAGGTGATGTCATACTAGTTTGCTCGGTTTTGTTTGGGGGAGTTCTATCCACTCGTTCGGCTTTTGGTTGCAATTTTCACCAGAATAGGGGGTTTGTTTGGGGATGCCTAGCTTTCTGGGTGCCTAACCCGGTCGATGGCAGACATAGAATACTTCCAATTACACGGGGGTTTCTATAGGCCATTGTTCCCCTTGCCTCTTTAGAGGGGGCCAGGTTCTGGCTCGTGGTCCCCAGTAGGCCCATAAGAACCCCATACACATGACTGATGCCAAAGTCTGGCATTAGCATATCAGCCTAGTAAGCTCCGGGGAGCCTCCAGGACTCGCCCATAAAATGGCGTTTCATTACATTAAACGCTGGTTTTTTGCCAGACTTCTCCGCCCTATTGCGGCCAAAATATGCCACTTACGATTTTTTTATTATTTTCCCCCGTGATCAGGGAACACAAATTAACAGGTTTGAGGCGTGTGTGTGTGTGTGTGTGTGTGTGTATGTATGTATATATATATATATATATATATATATGTCGTACCTAGTAGCCAGAACTCACTTTTTGGCCTACTATGCAAGGCCCGATTTGCCTAATAAGCCAAGTTTTTCTGAATTAATATATTTTTTCACATTTTTTTCTTATGAAATGATAAAGCTACCCATTTCATTATGTATGAGGTCAATTTTTTTTATTGGAGTTAAAATTAACGTAGATATATGACCGAACCTAACCAACCCTACCTAACCTAACCTAACCTATCTTTATAGGTTAGGTTTGGTTAGGTAGCCGAAAAAGTTAGGTTAGGTTAGGTTAGGTAGGTTAGGTAGTTGAAAAACAATTAATTCATGAAAACTTGGCTTATTAGGCAAATCGGGCCTTGCATAGTAGGCCAAAAAGTGAGTTCTGGCTACTAGGTACGACATATATATATATATATATATATATATATATATATATATATATATATATACACACACATATATATATATATATATATATATATATATATATATATATATATATATATATATATATATATATATATATATATATGTTTCATTGAATATGACCGCATATTCTGTATTTATTATTTTCTGGTTTAGGGCTTCTATCCCTCTAACTATTTTCTTAGCATCAGGGCTTAATTGAAATAGGAGTTCTCCAAAACTCATTTTCGTACTTTTAAGGTGAAGAAAAGAAGTGATTTACTATAGAGTGTATTACACTTATTTGTATAATTTGCACGACGTTTCGAACCTCCATGGTTCATTCTCAAGTGAACAGATCTTACAATACTAGTTGATTTTATACCCGCATTAGGTCAGGTGATAATACAATGAAGGTGAAAACATGGGGGGATACATAAGGGATAAACATAGGGGCTGCAGAAGGCTTATTGGCCCATACGAGGCATCTCCTATCTAAACACAAAGATTAATCCAGTGTAATTGGCCTGTTATGTTGGACATTGTCTTCTGTGTTGGCATCGATATGTTCTTGTCTTGTCCTTACTCTCATGGTGGGTAGAGTAAATAGTTCCGTGATTTGGGTGTTCATGGTAGGTCGCTCTATTCTTATGTGAATTGCCTCAAGAATTTGTAATCTTCTTGAATCTTGGGTTTTGTCTATTATGCAAGTATTCTTGTTCAACATTTCTCTTGTTAGAGTAATGTCATGGGCTTGTCTCATGTGATTCCTAGGGGCACCAGATTGAAGATGGCATGTCAAACGCCTCGTCAGCTTGGTCGACGTCATACCTATGTACTTACATTGAAGGTTACATCCTTCGTGGGGGCAAGTGTACATGTATACAACGCTTGACTGCTGTAGAGGGTTTTCCGTCGGCTTCGGGCTGTTTTTGATAAGGAGTTCGGAAGTCTTCTTGGTTTTGTAGAATATTATCAGGTTTATGTTTTGGTTAGGAGTAGTGCTTTTTACTCCTTTACGGATTATTTCTTTCATTATTCTTTCCTCTTTTATATGTTCACTGTGCATGGTTGATTTGTAATATAATTTTATTGGGGGTGTTGTGGTTTCTGTTCTAGGTTCTGAATTATACCAACGGTCCAAGTGTCTTCTTATAGCAGCGTTTATTTCCGCGTTGCTATATCCGTTGTTCACCAATACCTGAGTTACTCTTTCAAACTCTCTACTCACGTTGCTCCATTCAGAGCAGTGGGTAAGCGCTCGACGAATATAAGCATTGAGAACACTGGCTTTGTATCTTTGGGGGCACTCACTTCTACCGTTCAGGCATAATCCTATGTTGGTGGGCTTGGTATATACGTTGGTGCTTAAAGAGGTTCCTGTTTTTGTTATTAGTACATCCAAGAATGGCAGACTGTTATTTTCACTATTTTCATGTGTAAATCGGAGTACTGACTCTCTCTCTAGGTGTCTTTTTAGGTCAATTAGTTCATCTGAGTCTTTTACTATTACGAATATGTCATCTACATAACGGCAGTATACAGTTGGTTTTTGTCTGCTACTGAAGACCCTATCTTCGATGGTTCCCATATAAAAATTAGCAAATAAAACTCCTAAGGGGGAGCCCATTGCTACTCCGTCTATTTGTAAATACATGTCTCCTTGTGGACTGATGAAAGGAGCTTCCTTTGTACATGCTTCGAGAAGACTTTTCAAGTGTGGCTCAGGTATGTCTAATTTGGGGGTGCTCTCGTCTCTGTATACTCTGTCCAGTATCATTCCTATGGTTGAAAGTCATCACCACTGACACACTTCAAGCTGAACTACTTGCAGAAGCAGGGAAAAAACGAGGAACATATTCATCTACAATCTTAACCCCACGACTCAAAGAAGCAGCGAAACAACTAAAAAAAAATCTGAAAGACGTAACAATAAGAAAAGCCGACAAAACAGCAGCATATGTATTGATTCCTACCCATGAATACATGAACAAAATTAGCGACATCCTAAGTGACGACTCCAAATTTCAACGAATCACGAGGAACCCCGTAGAAGACCTTAAGCGGAAAGTAAACAAAACAATTACAGCAATCAACGCAAAGAAAGGTAGTGTGCATTTCAATAAACTTCAAGGCGACTATGGCTTAGGATATGCCTACGGCAATGTTAAGACGCATAAACCAGGTAACCCACTACGCCCTATAATCAGCCAAATACCAACCCCAACTTATCACCTGGCAAAGAAACTCAATGAACTCCTAACTCCATACACTCCAAGTAAGTTTAGTCTACAATCATCAGCAGATTTCCTAGAATTGATCAAATCTACCCAGCCCGATGGAATCATCGCTTCCCTGGACGTTGAATCCCTTTTTACCAACGTCCCAGTCGACACAACCATAGGAATGATACTGGACAGAGTATACAGAGACGAGAGCACCCCCAAATTAGACATACCTGAGCCACACTTGAAAAGTCTTCTCGAAGCATGTACAAAGGAAGCTCCTTTCATCAGTCCACAAGGAGACATGTATTTACAAATAGACGGAGTAGCAATGGGCTCCCCCTTAGGAGTTTTATTTGCTAATTTTTATATGGGAACCATCGAAGATAGGGTCTTCAGTAGCAGACAAAAACCAACTGTATACTGCCGTTATGTAGATGACATATTCGTAATAGTAAAAGACTCAGATGAACTAATTGACCTAAAAAGACACCTAGAGAGAGAGTCAGTACTCCGATTTACACATGAAAATAGTGAAAATAACAGTCTGCCATTCTTGGATGTACTAATAACAAAAACAGGAACCTCTTTAAGCACCAACGTATATACCAAGCCCACCAACATAGGATTATGCCTGAACGGTAGAAGTGAGTGCCCCCAAAGATACAAAGCCAGTGTTCTCAATGCTTATATTCGTCGAGCGCTTACCCACTGCTCTGAATGGAGCAACGTGAGTAGAGAGTTTGAAAGAGTAACTCAGGTATTGGTGAACAACGGATATAGCAACGCGGAAATAAACGCTGCTATAAGAAGACACTTGGACCGTTGGTATAATTCAGAACCTAGAACAGAAACCACAACACCCCCAATAAAATTATATTACAAATCAACCATGCACAGTGAACATATAAAAGAGGAAAGAATAATGAAAGAAATAATCCGTAAAGGAGTAAAAAGCACTACTCCTAACCAAAACATAAACCTGATAATATTCTACAAAACCAAGAAGACTTCCGAACTCCTTATCAAAAACAGCCCGAAGCCGACGGAAAACCCTCTACAGCAGTCAAGCGTTGTATACATGTACACTTGCCCCCACGAAGGATGTAACCTTCAATGTAAGTACATAGGTATGACGTCGACCAAGCTGACGAGGCGTTTGACATGCCATCTTCAATCTGGTGCCCCTAGGAATCACATGAGACAAGCCCATGACATTACTCTAACAAGAGAAATGTTGAACAAGAATACTTGCATAATAGACAAAACCCAAGATTCAAGAAGATTACAAATTCTTGAGGCAATTCACATAAGAATAGAGCGACCTACCATGAACACCCAAATCACGGAACTATTTACTCTACCCACCATGAGAGTAAGGACAAGACAAGAACATATCGATGCCAACACAGAAGACAATGTCCAACATAACAGGCCAATTACACTGGATTAATCTTTGTGTTTAGATAGGAGATGCCTCGTATGGGCCAATAAGCCTTCTGCAGCCCCTATGTTTATCCCTTATGTATCCCCCCATGTTTTCACCTTCATTGTATTATCACCTGACCTAATGCGGGTATAAAATCAACTAGTATTGTAAGATCTGTTCACTTGAGAATGAACCATGGAGGTTCGAAACGTCGTGCAAATTATACAAATAAGTGTAATACACTCTATAGTAAATCACTTCTTTTCTTCACCTTAAAAGTACGAAAATGAGTTTTGGAGAACTCCTATTTCAATTAAGCCCTGATGCTAAGAAAATAGTTAGAGGGATAGAAGCCCTAAACCAGAAAATAATAAATACAGAATATGCGGTCATATTCAATGAAACATGTTTGAAAGAAAACCTGCTGCCAGTATACACCAATATATATATATATATATATATACACATATATATATATATATATACATATACATACACACACATATATATATACATATACACACACACACACACACACACACACACACACACACACACACACACAAACTAAATGGGTAGAACACCTGGAGAGAAATGATATAATATCAGACAGACAGTATGGTTTTCGATCAGGAAGATCCTGTGTATCGAATTTACTCAGTTTCTATGATCGGGCCACAGAGATATTACAGGAAAGAGATGGCTGGGTTGACTGCATCTATCTGGACCTAAAAAAGGCTTTCGACAGAGTTCCACATAAGAGGTTGTTCTGGAAACTGGAAAATATTGGAGGGGTGACAGGTAAGCTTCTATCATGGATGAAAAATTTTCTGACTGATAGAAAAATGAGGGCAGTAATCAGAGGCAATGTATCGGAATGGAGAAATGTCACAAGTGGAGTACCACAGGGTTCAGTTCTTGCACCAGTGATGTTTATTGTGTACATAAATGATCTACCAGTTGGTATACAGAATTATATGAACATGTTTGCTGATGATGCTAAGATAATAGGAAGGATAAGAAATTTAGATGATTGTCATGCCCTTCAAGAAGACCTGGACAAAATAAGTATATGGAGCACCACTTGGCAAATGGAATTTAATGTTAATAAATGTCATGTTATGGAATGTGGAATAGGAGGACATAGACCCCACACAACCTATATATTATGTGAGAAATCTTTAAAGAATTCTGATAAAGAAAGAGATCTAGGAGTGGTTCTAGATAGAAAACTATCACCTGAGGACCACATTAAGAATATTGTGCAAGGAGCCTATGCAATGCTTTCTAACTTCAGAATTGCATTTAAATACATGGATGGCGATATACTAAAGAAATTGTTCATGACTTTTGTTAGGCCAAAGCTAGAATATGCAGCTGTTGTGTGGTGCCCATATCTTAAGAAGCACATCAACAAACTGGAAAAGGTGCAAAGACATGCTACTAAGTGGCTCCCAGAACTGAAGGGCAAGAGCTACGAGGAGAGGTTAGAAGCATTAAATATGCCAAAACTAGAAGACAGAAGAAAAAGAGGTGATATGATCACTACGTACAAAATAGTAACAGGAATTGATAAAATCGACAGGGAAGACTTCCTGAGACCTGGAACTTCAAGAACAAGAGGCCATAGATTTAAACTAGCTAAACACAGATGCCGAAGAAATATAAGAAAATTCACCTTCGCAAATAGAGTGGTAGACGGTTGGAACAAGTTAAGTGAGAAGGTGGTGGAGGCCAAGACCGTCAGTAGTTTCAAAGCGTTATATGACAAAGAGTGCTGGGAAGACGGGACACCACGAGCGTAGCTCTCATCCTGTAACTACACTTAGGTAATTACACACTTAGGTAATTACACACAGGTGACACCCCTAGGGTCAACACTTGCAGCAGAGGAGCTCCAGCATATTTCAACAATCCTAAGTATTGTAGTACAGGTTGATGGTAGAGAGTGGTGTCCCAGAGAACATAAAGGTATAGTGCTCTTGAAAAATAGGTGAGATAACAGGAAAGTGCTAAGGGAAGTGAAAAATCGGATGAGAAAAAGTTGCCCTAGTGTTTACAGTGCAGAGAAGAACATTCAAGATGGCCACTGGCAAGGGGAAAAACAAAACAGAGCTTGATTTTGAGGGATTCAATGAAGAAAGCATTGATATTAGCAGTCTACATAACAAGTTGGTAAATTTAGATACTATAGTGAACTCTCATGTAGAAATAATTAGTAAATTGAAAGAAAGAAATGACCATTTGAATAGCAAAGTTTTATGTCGTGAGGGTTTAGTGAAAGACTTGCGCAAGGATAAGAATCAATTGGAAACAAATTGCAAAGCCATGGAAGAAGAAAATAAACTCTTAAAAATAGCTTTGGAAGAAGTTAAAGTAAATTTAAACATAAATGACTACAATAGGTTAGGCAAGGAAATTCAACAGGAGAAACAGCTTTTGTCAGCACAGATGGAGGAAGTTACTGTGGGAACCGACCTGTGAGATTTATATTTATTTAATTTATATGAATTTATATTTACGTTAATTTATATACTTCGATAGCAATTTGTATAATGATAAGTGGACTGTATTTCTGCAATAATCTCATAATCTCACAAATCGATCCTCTACACATTAGGGGGGGTTTATATTAATATATATATATGCAGCCAATCAAACTACAATATTAACACTTTCGCGCTCTCGGCGCTCAAAAAAAAACAATACCCCAGATGCTTTCGGCACTTCGCGCGCCTACGCGGTACGACCGAAAAAGTGTACACTCTTTTGACTGTCCTGACAACAATTGAAGGCGCACGTATTTAAATTTGGTATCACTGTGTTCGCAATGAAATTGTCTATAAGAGCATACCTATAAAATGCCGCCCAAGCATAAGGAGTATCAACACCAAATAAAAAACTATGCAGATCACTCGCCGAGAACGCCAAACAGCAACAAAATGTTTCCACTCTCTTAATGGTTACGAAGCCTACAGTTGTCCTACATCGCTAATTTTGGTGTCATTGGAATCGCAATAAAATTCTCTACACGGACATATGCATATGAATGTTTAATATAGGTAATTGCCCACCCGCAAGAGTGTGTGAAGTGGAGAGTAGTTAGCCTCAAGCGCACTGGCGAAAACACAGGGGGGAAATCATGCTTGGAAAGTTTATACGTTTCCTGACCCTACTTTTCTATGTACGTATTTCATTTTTATACCAATGTGTTCGCAATAAAATTTTCTATAAGATGAACTGTATAACATTTGTACAAAGCATGTGTAAGAGAAGCGCCAAATATAGAACCACGTCGCTCAGTATGCGTTCGCGGCAGAAACGAACGCATTGTTTTCGTTCGTTTGATGTTTGTCATGTTTATACTTGTTGAAACATTTTATAATTTGTATGACAGTGATCGCAGTAAAATTCCCTACACAGACATATACATAACACATACAAATATTTCCCACGTGTTGGATATATCAACGGCTAAAGGGAACCCACTGCCACACGCTCGCCACACCCCCAAACATACTTTGTGTATTTTTTTTTTACTCATAGAAGTTTATGTGATATAATATTCATTCTGGTACCAATAAATTCGCAAATAAATTCTCTACAAAACAAAAGTATCCCCATCCATTTCGGTTAAAAAATGGAATTTATAGAAATATTTTTTCGATTGACGAGAAAAGTAGGCTGTTATGCGGAATCGTAAGAAAAAACAGCGACGAGTTATCTCTAATATAAAGCGCGAAAGTGTTAACTACATACATTGAAAAGGTTCCTTATCTTATAGTACAGCAGGTTAGTCCACCAGGTATAACTAGGGTGTAGACACCAAATTATCCTCTTTGAGGTAGCTTCCATCACCCAGTAACTGGTGCACAAAACATATGCTTCCTCGTCTTGACCTGTCAAAAGGGCGCTAACTGTGAAGCCAGAATCCTATATATGACAAGTATTTCAGAGAAAACTGTACATGGAACAATGAAGACCTGGCTTAATTACCTTTAGTTTGAGGATATATCGTGCTCTAACCGGTAACCCTACCCAATGACATTAATGGCCACTAATGATAGATAATGGGTTTCGGAAAGAACACTTAACTTGATTTGTTGATAGCGTGTTGAAAATGGTACACCTTTGGTTTCCATAACACTACGTCCAAGTAAATTTAACAGGAGCCGAATTTGCTCCCTATGAGCCTCTGGTCTAGTATCAACAATGTCTAACACTCCATACTACTGACGCCTGGCCAACATTGTCCAGATATGATAGGAGCCGAATTTGCTCCACACGTCTCGGAGGTGACACAACAATGGCTGCCCCTCCTTCCTCACTGACGCCTGGCCTACATTGTTCAGATAACAGAAAGTGATAGAAGGGTCACATTTACTCTACTTTAATATTGATAATTAAGTTAATTTATATGAGATGTTTTATGATGGTAAAGTCCAAAGACTAATGTATTTAAGAATAATTCCCACCATAATAGGTGGTGAATTATAATAGTGTGTGGTGATGATATCCCGTTTTCTATAGCCGGTAATTCCACTACAAGTTACGTTTTCTATGGGTAACTTGTTTATACAATACAGCTATTATGTCTGTATGATTATTAAATGGTGTCGGATTTTCCGACAGTTACATAGGGAATAGAACAGTGCAAGAAAGATATGCAACTCACTTATGCACAAGTGGCCAAGGAGAAGGAAAAAATAGAAGAAGCAGTAAAGGAAGTCAAACACTGCAGCAACCAAGATAAAACAAACATTAGGCTGGAAGTGAGAAAAGAATTGGCATCTAACCCGAAGTTGGTGCAAAACACAGTTGATCGGAGTAAGTCCCTGATCATTTTTGGCTGCAAAGAAAAGGCGATAACATCTAGGTCAGAAAGAGCTGTAGAAGAGGGGGAACAAGTTCCTGAAGATTGCATACACCAACATAGATGGAGTGAGATCGAAGATACTGGAGTTAAGTGATGTAATACAGCTGCAGACACCAGACATTGTTGCACTCACGGAGACAAAACTTGAAGATGTAATTTTAAATGAGGTCATATTCCCAAGGGGCTACTCAATTTGGAGACGGGACAGAAAAATTAGGAAAGGCGGTGGCGTTGCTGTGCTGGTAAAAGAACACCTAAAGGTGAAGGAAATAATGACTGCCAATCCACAAGAAGTTGACATAATAGCACTAGAGATCTGCTATGAGGATGATAAACTAATGATGATAAATGCATATAGTCCACCGCCAAGCAGCACATGGTCAAAGGAGGAGCTAGATAGTAAACGTGAAGGTCTTATAACAATAATGAGAGAGATTATAGCGAGAGCGGATAACGATAGATCACGACTGTTGATAGTCGGTGACTTCAACTTGAAATCCATAGACTGGGAAGCATATGAAGCTAAAACAGAAGATTTTTGGACCTGTAAATTTGTAGACCTCATCCTGGAAACATTCTTGTATCAACATGTTAAACAAGCTACGAGGATGAGGGAAGGGGACGTTCCCTCCATGCTAGATTTGATATTTACCAGGAAGGAGGAAGAGATATTTGACATTCAGTACCTTCCTCCCTTGGGTAAAAGTGACCATGTCTTTTTGGGAATAAAGTATGCAATGCGTTATAAGCTGGAAGAAAATAAGGAGGTTGAAGCAGTTGAAAAACCAGACTTCAGGAGAGGACATTATGGTGACCTTAGAAATTTTTTTAGTGAGTATAATTGGACAGACTTGATGCTAGGCAAGGAAGTGAATGAGATGTATGGCAAGTTTTGTGAAATATATGATAAAGGCACAAAAAAATTTATACCAAAACAGAGATGCAGGACCAGAAAACAGGATTGGTTCGACAGAAATTGTGAGAGGGCAAGAGACCAAAAGACACAAAAATGGAATCAGTATAGGAAGAGGCCAAACCCCCAAACATACCAGCGATACAAAGATGCGAGAAACAATTATACAGCAGTAAGGAGAGAGGCAGAAAGAAATTTTGAAAAAGGGATAGCAGATAAATGTAAAACAGAACCGGGCCTATTCTACAAATTCATAAACAACAAATTGCAGGTAAAGGATAATATCCAGAGGTTGGAAATGGGAAACAGATTCACGGAAAATGAAAAGGAAATGTGTGAAACATTAAATGAAAAGTTCCAAAGTGTGTTTGTACAAAATGAAATCTTCAGAGAACCAGACACAATAAGAATTCCAGAGAACAACATAGAGCGGATAGAGGTGTCTAGAGATGAAGTGGAAAATATGCTAAAGGAGCTCGGGAGGAACAAAGCAGCTGGCCCAGATGGCGTTTCACCATGGGTTCTGAGAGAATGTGCATCTGAGCTCAGCATTCCACTTCACCTGATCTTTCAGGCATCCCTGTGTACAGGAATCGTAGCAGACGTGTGGAAACAGGCTAACATAGTTCCAATCTACAAAAGTGGCAGCAGGGAAGACCCCCTCAATTATAGACCTGTATCATTGACAAGTGTAATAGTGAAAGTATTGGAAAAGCTAATCAAAACTAAATGGGTAGAACACCTGGAGAGAAATGATATAATATCAGACAGACAGTATGGTTTTCGATCTGGAAGATCCTGTGTATCGAATTTACTCAGTTTCTATGATCGAGCCACAGAGATATTACAGGAAAGAGATGGTTGGGTTGACTGCATCTATCTGGACCTAAAAAAGGCTTTCGACAGAGTTCCACATAAGAGGTTGTTCTGGAAACTGGAAAATATTGGAGGGGTGACAGGTAAGCTTCTATCATGGATGAAAAATTTTCTGACTGATAGAAAAATGAGGGCAGTAATCAGAGGCAATGTATCGGAATGGAGAAATGTCACAAGTGGAGTACCACAGGGTTCAGTTCTTGCACCAGTGATGTTTATTGTGTACATAAATGATCTACCAGTTGGTATACAGAATTATATGAACATGTTTGCTGATGATGCTAAGATAATAGGAAGGATAAGAAATTTAGATGATTGTCATGCCCTTCAAGAAGACCTGGACAAAATAAGTATATGGAGCACCACTTGGCAAATGGAATTTAATGTTAATAAATGTCATGTTATGGAATGTGGAATAGGAGAACATAGACCCCACACAACCTATATATTATGTGAGAAATCTTTAAAGAATTCTGATAAAGAAAGAGATCTAGGAGTGGTTCTAGATAGAAAACTATCACCTGAGGACCACATAAAGAATATTGTGCAAGGAGCCTATGCAATGCTTTCTAACTTCAGAATTGCATTTAAATACATGGATGGCGATATACTAAAGAAATTGTTCATGACTTTTGTTAGGCCAAAGCTAGAATATGCAGCTGTTGTGTGGTGCCCATATCTTAAGAAGCACATCAACAAACTGGAAAAGGTGCAAAGACATGCTACTAAGTGGCTCCCAGAACTGAAGGGCAAGAGCTACGAGGCGAGGTTAGAAGCATTAAATATGCCAAAACTAGAAGACAGAAGAAAAAGAGGTGATATGATCACTACATACAAAATAGTAACAGGAATTGATAAAATCGACAGGGAAGACTTCCTGAGACCTGGAACTTCAAGAACAAGAGGTCATAGATTTAAACTAGCTAAACACAGATGCCGAAGAAATATAAGAAAATTCACCTTCGCAAACAGAGTGGTAGACGGTTGGAACAAGTTAAGTGAGAAGGTGGTGGAGGCCAAGACCGTCAGTAGTTTCAAAGCGTTATATGACAAAGAGTGCTGGGAAGACGGGACACCACGAGCGTAGCTCTCATCCTGTAACTACACTTAGGTAATTACACTTAGGTAATTACACACACACACAATTAAAGAGAGGCAACTATGGGGAGCTTCGAAATTTTTTTAATGAGTGTAATTGGACAGAATTGTTGCTAGGCAGGGAAGTAAATGAAATGTATGCCAAATTTTTAAAACTATACGAGGAAGGCACACAAACATTCATACCAAAACAGAGATGCAGGACCAGAAAACAGGATTGGTTCGACAGAAATTGTGAGAGGGCAAGAGACCAAAAGACACAAAAATGGAATCAGTATAGGAAGAGGCCAAACCCCCAAACATACCAGCGATACAAAGATGCGAGAAACAATTATACAGCAGTAAGGAGAGAGGCAGAAAGAAATTTTGAAAAAGGGATAGCAGATAAATGTAAAACAGAACCGGGCCTATTCTACAAATTCATAAACAACAAATTGCAGGTAAAGGATAATATCCAGAGGTTGAAAATGGGAAACAGATTCACGGAAAATGAAAAGGAAATGTGTGAAACATTAAATGAAAAGTTCCAAAGTGTGTTTGTACAAAATGAAATCTTCAGAGAACCAGACACAATAAGAATTCCAGAGAACAACATAGAGCGGATAGAGGTGTCTAGAGATGAAGTGGAAAATATGCTAAAGGAGCTCGGGAGGAACAAAGCAGCTGGCCCAGATGGCGTTTCACCATGGGTTCTGAGAGAATGTGCATCTGAGCTCAGCATTCCACTTCACCTGATCTTTCAGGCATCCCTGTGTACAGGAATCGTAGCAGACGTGTGGAAACAGGCTAACATAGTTCCAATCTACAAAAGTGGCAGCAGGGAAGACCCCCTCAATTATAGACCTGTATCATTGACAAGTGTAATAGTGAAAGTATTGGAAAAGCTAATCAAAACTAAATGGGTAGAACACCTGGAGAGAAATGATATAATATCAGACAGACAGTATGGTTTTCGATCAGGAAGATCCTGTGTATCGAATTTACTCAGTTTCTATGATCGGGCCACAGAGATATTACAGGAAAGAGATGGCTGGGTTGACTGCATCTATCTGGACCTAAAAAAGGCTTTCGACAGAGTTCCACATAAGAGGTTGTTCTGGAAACTGGAAAATATTGGAGGGGTGACAGGTAAGCTTCTATCATGGATGAAAAATTTTCTGACTGATAGAAAAATGAGGGCAGTAATCAGAGGCAATGTATCGGAATGGAGAAATGTCACAAGTGGAGTACCACAGGGTTCAGTTCTTGCACCAGTGATGTTTATTGTGTACATAAATGATCTACCAGTTGGTATACAGAATTATATGAACATGTTTGCTGATGATGCTAAGATAATAGGAAGGATAAGAAATTTAGATGATTGTCATGCCCTTCAAGAAGACCTGGACAAAATAAGTATATGGAGCACCACCTGGCAAATGGAATTTAATGTTAATAAATGTCATGTTATGGAATGTGGAATAGGAGAACATAGACCCCATACAACCTATATATTATGTGAGAAATCTTTAAAGAATTCTGATAAAGAAAGAGATCTAGGGGTGGTTCTAGATAGAAAACTATCACCTGAGGACCACATAAAGAATATTGTGCAAGGAGCCTATGCGATACTTTCTAACTTCAGAATTGCATTTAAATACATGGATGGCGATATACTAAAGAAATTGTTCATGACTTTTGTTAGGCCAAAGCTAGAATATGCAGTTGTTGTGTGGTGCCCATATCTTAAGAAGCACATCAACAAACTGGAAAAGGTGCAAAGACATGCTACGAAGTGGCTCCCAGAACTGAAGGGCAAGAGCTACGAGGAGAGGTTGGAAGCATTAAACATGCCAAAACTAGAAGACAGAAGAAAAAGAGGTGATATGATCACTACGTACAAAATAGTAACAGGAATTGATAAAATCGACAGGGAAGGATTCCTGAGACCTGGCACTTCAAGAACAAGAGGTCATAGATTTAAACTAGCTAAACACAGATGCCGAAGAAATATAAGAAAATTCACCTTCGCAAATAGAGTGGTAGACGGTTGGAACAAGTTAAGTGAGAAGGTGGTGGAGGCCAAGACCGTCAGTAGTTTCAAAGCGTTATATGACAAAGAGTGCTGGGAAGACGGGACACCACGAGCGTAGCTCTCATCCTGTAACTACACTTAGGTAATTACACTTAGGTAATTACACACACACACGGTGAGGGGTGAGACCTCCGATTGGCGTGAAGTCACCAGTGGAGTCCCACAGGGCTCTGTACTCGGTCTTATCTTGTTTCTGATATATGTAAATGATCTCCCGGAGGGTATCGATTCATTTCTCTCAATGTTTGCGGACGATGCTAAAATTATGAGAAGGATTAAAACAGAAGAGGACTGTTTGAGGCTTCAAGAAGACCTAGACAAGCTGAAGGAATGGTCGAACAAATGGTTGTTAGAGTTTAACCCAACCAAATGTAATGTAATGAAGATAGGTGTAGGGAGCAGGAGGCCAGATACAAGGTATCATCTGGGAGAGGAAATTCTTCAGGAGTCAGAGAAGGAAAAAGACTTGGGGGTTGATATCACGCCAGACCTGTCTCCTGCAGCACATATCAAGCGGATAACATCAGCGGCATATGCCAGGCTGGCCAACATACGAACGGCATTCAGAAACTTGTGTAAAGAATCATTCAGAACTTTGTATACCACATATGTCAGGCCAATCCTGGAGTATGCAGCCCCAGCATGGAGTCCATATCTAGTCAAGGATAAGACTAAACTGGAAAAGGTTCAAAGGTTTGCCACCAGACAAAGGTTCAAAGGTTTGCCACCAGACTTGCCACCAGTACCCGAGCTAAGAGGTATGAGCTACGAGGAGAGACTACGGGAATTAAACCTCACTTCGCTGGAAGACAGAAGAGTTAGGGGGGACATGATCACCACATTCAAGATTCTGAAGGGGATTGATAGGGTAGATAAAGACAGTCTATTTAACACAAGGGGAACACGCACAAGGGGACACAGGTGGAAACTGAGTGCCCAAATGAGCCACAGAGATATTAGAAAGAACTTTTTTAGTGTCAGAGTGGTTGACAAATGGAATGCATTAGGGGGTGATGTGGTGGAGGCTGACTCCATACACAGTTTCAAGTGTAGATATGACAGAGCCCGATAGGCTCAGGAATCTGTACACCTGTTGATTGACGGTTGAGAGGCGGGACCAAAGAGCCAGAGCTCAACCCCCGCAAACACAACTAGGTGAGTACAACTAGGTGAGTACACACCCCCCCCACCCCCCCGCCCTTACCTACCTACACCTCAAACCTGTTAATTTGTGTTCCCTGATATTTGGCCTATGTCACCCACAGGCATGCATATTATTTATATATATATATATATATATATATATAGTCTCTGTGCTCTAAAGAAAAAGGATGGAGGGATCAGGCCAATAGCTGTGGGCAATTCTCTCCGGCGTCTCGTCGCAAAGGCAGCTGCAAGAACAGTTAGTGATGCAGCGGCCAACATGCTGAAGCCAAAACAGCTCGGGTTTGGCATTCCACAAGGGTGTGAGGCGGCAGCCCATGCAGCTCGAGCCTTCATCGCCAACATCACAGACGAAAAGGCCCTTATCAAGCTAGATTTCAAAAATGCCTTCAATTTGGTGCGGAGGGATGCTGTACTCCGTGCGGTTCATAGTCATTTCCCTTCCCTCTACCCTTTTGTACATTCATGCTACAGTATGGATCTTAAGCTACTTTTTGGCGAACATGGAATTGACTCGCGAGAAGGCGTCCAACAGGGTGACCCCCTCGCTCCTCTCCTTTTCTGCTTAGTCATCAAACAAGTCACAGAGGTCCTGTCCAGCGAGCTTAACATCTGGTTCTTGGATGATGGTACCCTAGCTGGTTCCCAAGACTCCCTCCTGGAGGACATCAGAAAAATCCAGGAGCAAGGTGCAGTTTTAGGCCTCACCCTGAACCCTTCTAAATGTGAAATAATATGTTCCAACCAGGGCATCGTAGAGAGAATAGAGGGTCTTCTGCCAAATATCCATAAAACTAAACCTGAATACAGCACACTCCTAGGAGCTCCCCTGGGGTTGAAAGCCATCGATGAGGTCCTTGATAAGAAAATCGCCGACCTTAAGAGGATGGATGGGAGGATTGAGGATATTGATGCTCATGATGCACTCTACCTCATCACCAGATGTCTGTCCCTCCCCAGGTTAACCTACTTTCTGAGGTGTTCACCATCTTACAGTAGCCAAAAACTAAGTGAGTATGACCGGTTACTGAAATCAATGCTAGAAAAAGCCCTTAACCTCTCTCTCGATGACCTACAGTGGAAACAAGCCTCTCTTCCCGTAAGACTTGGGGGCCTCGGAGTTCGAACAGCAACGCAAATCGCTGTTCCAGCCTTCCTGTCCTCCTTATCAGCATCCGACGACCTTGTGAAGGAAATTCTACCTGCCCACTTACATCAGCTGGCAGGTGTACATGATCCCAATTTTACACGCTGTGCCACAGAGTGGGCCTCTCGTGCAGGCCAATCACCTCAACCACCATCCCCAAAATCCCACAAGCAATCCAGCTGGGATGGTCCCATTGTAGACCAAGTTGCTGCAGAGTGCCTGGGTGCTGCAACAACACAACACGACATTGCTCGCCTCACAGCAGTAGCAGCACCACATGCAGGGGATTTCCTGTTAGCAACCCCAATGTCGGCAACTGGCACGCGTCTCACACCACACGCCCTCCGAATTGCTGTGGCCCTCCGCCTTGCTGCCACAATCCACACCAGATATAGGTGTATTTGCGGCGAGGTGGTGGCTGACAGGTACGGTCACCATGGCCTACTCTGCCAAAGCACAGGGGGATGGCACTCGAGGCACAGTGAAGTTAACGACATCATCAAGAGGAGCCTCACTACAGCTGGATGCCCAGCTGAAAGAGAGCCCCGTTACCTAACGCCCCGTAACTCTGATGCTCTTATTGGTCGCCCGGATGGTATCACAGTGAACCCCTGGAAGAATGGCAAGCAGTTGGTATGGGATTACACGTGCGTATCAACCCTGGCTAACACCTACATTAACCTCAGTGTTGCACAACCAGGTGGCGCTGCCACCCACAGGGAAGCAGCCAAATCCCGTAAGCATAGAGAACTGGATCACCACTACAATTTTGTCCCCATTGCTTCTGAGACGCTCGGCGCCTGGGGTAAAAGTGCTACCAGTTTTTTGAAGGAACTGGGTTCTAGGCTCATTGAAACAACAAGGGACCCGAGAGCTGCAAGCTTTCTTTTCCAGCGCCTCAGTGTGGCGATACAGAGGGGAAATGCGCACTGCATCCAGGGTTCCTGCCCGCCATCTGAGGAGCTGGAGGAACTCGACAACCTATGACAACCATCTTTGTAACCCATATGTAACTCCTTTTTTGTAACAAAGTTCAAATAAAGTAAATATATATGTGTACATACAAAAGAATGGGGGTGGTAGGAGAGGATAATATTAGTGTTCAGTGAGAGACCACAAGGTCTCCTCTGAATACTTTTTATTTTCTTCTCCGAGGCTATGGGTCCCCACATTGGCACCAGAGGTGGTACCCTCACAAACTTCTATATATATATATATATATAAAATATATGATCATATATATATATATATATATATATATATATATATATTATATATATATATATATAGATTATATATATATATATATATATATATATATATATATATATATATATACACACAGGCATACCTCAGTTTAAGAGTTTAATTGGTTCCTGGAGACGCCTCGTATTCCGAAAACTCGCATTCCGAAGCTAATTTCCCCATAAGAAATAAAGGGAAATGAATTAATCCGTTCCTGACTACCCCAAAAACCCCACATCAAACTAAATTTTTATACCTAATTCATCTAAATAAACCTACAAAACTATGTTCAAGTTATTACTTACCTTGCTGTTGAATGAGCGTGCGGATGCTGCCGCTAAGGAAGCTGTCCGCTCTTGTCCCATCTCTCGTAAAGGCATTCCGTATTCCGACTTTTACCCGGTTATCCATTCCTCAGTCCTTACCCGTTGGCAGGCTTCTTGGTTGTCTGTTACTGGTAACAAGCTACGTACTCTTAAATGTTGTGTTTCCTCGTGGCCGTCCTCCTTCCACCGTAACCGGCGGTGGGAAACAGCTCTAGCGAGGTTGCGTATTGGCCATACTCGCTTAACCCATGGTCACTTGATGGAGCGCCGCCCTGCTCCTTATTGTCCTAGTTGCATTGTCCCTCTTACGGTCGTGCATGTCCTTCTTGAATGTCCTGACTTCCAGGACGAGCGTGTGTCTTGCTTTCCGACCGCCCCTCGCGGTCACCTATCCCTCGATAGAATTCTTGGTGACTCGGATACTTTTGATATCGTTCGCCTTATGCGTTTTTGTTCTCGTATTGGCATCCTTGGTGATATTTAGCGCCCTCTGATTATTTTGCATATTTGATGGTGCTACATAGCCTTCCCGGTTTGGTGCCTTCTTTTGATAATTACTTACTTACCTTGCTGTTGAATGCTGTAGGCGTATGGAAGATGATGAGGAGGTGGGAGGAAGAGAGGAGTTACTGTTTGGAAGGGGAGTCCCCTTCCATTATCACATCAGGCAGTGAGGACTTCACTGGTATGCACACTCTGCCACATTTTGCCTGCATACCACTAGGACTTGCTTGTTTTACTAAGAATTTGTCTAATGACACTTGTTTTTCCCTACATTTTAACACTTGTCTGTAGTAAGACATCACATTATCATTTAAAAGTCAATGCAACGGCATGCTACAGCTTTATCTGGGTGAGTTTTTTTCAACAAAACTTTGCAGTTCTTCCATACTTCACACATTTTCTTAATCAAGAAGGGACATCCTCTACTGCCTCTACTCACAGCTATTTTCTTAGGTTGAACCTTACCAATGGGCTTTCTTGAGACCCATGGCAAGATATATAATGACAACTTTTATGCTCAAATGGCCAAAAAACCGATAAAAAAACTGTAAATCCTTGTGAAGAATTCAGGTGGGATAGTCACTGGACATGAGACACTCGTAAACTGAGGCGCGATCGCCATGCCACCACGCGCCAGTCGGCCTGTACACGTATCAACAAACTCGCGTCCCGAGGTAACCCTCGCCTTCCGAGACATATTTTTGGAGTAAATCCTGCTCGTCTTCCGAAAAACTCGCATACAGGGACACTCGCATTCCGAGGTACCACTGTATATATATACAGGCATACCTCAGAATAAGAGTTTAATCCGTTCCTGGAGACGCCTCGCCTTCCGAAAACTCGCATTCCGAAGTTAATTTCCCCATAAGAAATAAAAGGAAATGAATTAATCCGTTCCTGACTACCCCAAAAACCCCACATCAAACTAAATTTTTATACCTAATTTACCTAATTCATCTAAATAAACCTACAAAACTGTGTTCCAGTTATTACTTACCTTGCTGTCGAGTGCTGTAGGCGTATGGAAGATGGTGAGGAGGGGGGAGGAGGAGAGGAGTTACTGTTTGGAAGGGGAGTCCCCTTCCATAATCACATCACATAACCCCATGCCTGTAACACTATGGATACCACTTCTCTTTCTAAATTTTTCAAACCAGCCCTGCTTGCCTTAAACTCTTTCTTATCTGCATCACTCGTTGCAGGGGTATTCTTTAGAAGGTCTTCGTGCAACACCCTGGCTTTCTCACAAATAATGG